>RJWJ010034932.1:0-16950 GCA_004363605.1 Indri indri | reverse complement strand
CTATTTAAGTACAGCTGCTATGAACTCATGTGCACAAATCTCTGTATGAATATTAATACATCAGGGTTCTTTTGCAAGAAGAAATATAAAAGAAATATTCAAGGGCCCTAAGTTCAAATGCCAAAGGGAAGAGGCAGGTAATATAAAGGAGTGAAGCAGACTAGGTAGGAGATAATAATGTAAGGGGGTAGTGAGACTACGGCAATTTGCTACAGATCCAGTGTTTAACTCATAACTTATAGAAATAATGGTAAAAAAGCTGAAGTGATAATGTACCACAACGTCAAATGAAAAAATATTATAGGTCAACTAATTCCTTGGATCAGGTAACAAACAGCCCTTTTTAGACTTCTTCCTTCCCATGGGTTAAAGTGTCATTAAGGAAGAATAACTAAGAAAATAAATTTGGTTTTTGGCAGCCTTGGGTTTGAATTTGTGATCTATACCTACTAACCATGTGACCTTCAGCATGTTTCTCCACATTTCTGAATCTTCGGGTTTTGTTTTGTTTTATTAGCAAAGTAGAGATAATAATAATATTATTTATCTCAAAGCATGGAGGTAAAGCATAAAAGAAAGAAATACATCTGGAATTAGCTTAAACGCTATAAAGTGGTATCATAAACCACAATCTTATTGCATGTCTTCCACGTGCCAGGCCCTGTGTCAGGCCTCTACTCTCCTGTCTCATTTTATGAAATCCTCACGTTATTTGCTACATGAGAAAATGAGGCTAAGAGACATTGGGAGCCCTGTGGTGAAAGTAGAAGATAAGAACTTATTCCAGCTGGAATTTTCCAGGCTTCCTCAAAACATGAGCCAACAGCATAATAATTTCGTTGGCTTTAGATGTCACATTTGCAAAGGGCTGGGGTGCATTTGCAGGTAAACTTACTTCTTTGCAACCGTTTCAGCTTCTGCAACTTGTCTGCCATACCCCTAAAAAGGTCCAGCAGGCAGAGCTTTTCTGAGAACTTACATTTGGTCAACTCTAACCATACTTTCAAAAACATGTCTCCCTCGCTAGACTGTGAGGTGTATCCCCAGGGCCTGGTTGGAGTACATGGCACATAGTAGGAAGACATCATTTTATGGAGCAAAAATTGAACATAGTTCTCCTTACATTAAATTCAGCAACCAAAATCTTTAGATAAAAAACAAGTGCCCACTTCTTTATTACATTTGTATGCTGCCATCATCTTCATAACATCTTTAGTAGCTGAAACAACCACTTGGATGGTTTTAGTTGACTTTGTGACCAAATATGTGAACATTACATCACTTATTTTTAATACGATGTTACTTGGCCTCATTAATCTCTGTTGTTTGCTTATAAAATGAAAGTATGGACTAAGTGGTTTACAAGATCCTTTATACCTTTAAATTCTATATAATTCAAATAGCACTTACTGGTTCCTCTCCCAGATCCAGTAATTCTGAGGTCCCCTGGCATTTTTCTACAATGAGGTTCCCATAAAGCCATGGCTCTGAGGATCAGCAGCATCAGCCACAACCAGAAACTTGTAAGAAGTACAAATTCTCAGGACCAAGCCCAAACCCACCATCTAGTCTAAGGTACACTAAGATTGAGAACTGCCCTTCTGTTGAAAGGGACAATATTGTCCCTCTCCCTCCAGTCTGAGTCTTTTTTCAAACACCAACACTGGCTTCAACCCACAGCAGCCGCCGGCTAACACCTCCCTGAATTCCGCAGAGAGGAGAGTGTCTGGAAAGTTCTTTAAATTCCACTCATCCTGCCCCAGTGACCCAGCATAATGTCTTTGTCTACCTCATTAAGGAATTATGAGGTTAATTTCACTTCCCCTAATATACATGACCTCTTTCCAAAATGGAGTGTCCATTTATAAGCAAAGCCTATTGAACTGTATAGCTTCTGGTGTTTGTTGTGTGTATATGTGGTTGGGGATTGGGAACCAGAAATCGAGAAAAGCTTCTGCCCGAGTATATTTATGAATGAGTTGAATTTAGAATTTTGGCGTAATTTCTAAACTAGTTCATGTGTAAACTCACAGAGGTACACTGACAAAATGGAAAGATGGTCATCATTTCACTTGTGTCCCACACAAAATTGGATCACACTGCCTGAGATGTATTATGAATTATTTTTAAAATAAATTCTTATCTCATGGACAACATAATTGCATTGCACTAGGTTTTCATAAGAGTATTTAATTTGTTACTATATTAAATTCTTTGGCACCATTTTTGCAATTATTCATGATAAGAGACTAAGATCCTCAAAATATCCACTTGCTCTGGTCTCTGTCCACTATGAGAAGCTCTAGGAAGACACTTAGGATGTTCTACATGTCGATGAGCAGTTATAAGGGCCCAACATTAGATCTTGAATGGATACGATGCAACCTACACTAGTAACATCCCCTTTAAAATGGGGCTCCATGAAGCATTCAAGGTGCTTCCTAATTCCATGTCTTCTCTAATTCATATCAAAAGTCGACAAACATTTTTAAGATTCATACTATTGCCAGACACTTTATTAATGCTGTAGAAACAAAGATGAAAATGTTAGCCTATATTCTCAAAGTGCTCACAGCCTATCAGGGAAGAAGACTTGACCAGTAGGTACAATTCATTATAATAAATGCTGCAAAAGAAGGATGTACTCGATACAAAAATTCATTTTAATTGGAGGAAGGGAATGTATTCTGGGAAAGACACTCCCAAATAATGGTTATGAATTCGCCAGACTACTATGCAGCCCAGGGACAGCTATGGCGGAGGCAAGGGTGTCTGAAACAAGGCAGCGATTGTGAGGAGCTGCGGCAAGTAGCTGGGTTTTGCTGCAGGCTAAAGGCGGTGCAGTGGGAGTGGGCGGGAGTGGGAGCAGATGAACCCCGCCCCCTGACCCCCGCCTTGGCTTCCCGGGGTTTCTTAAATCTCTAAACTGCTCATCCACACCAACACTTGATCTATATTTGTTGGGAGCTTTATAGGTAAGAAAACCCATGGTGCAGAAGACAGACGGGGACTTATTGAGCTCGTTCCTGCAGGTCTGCCTGGGGTGCCCAAAAGCTGGCATCTGGGCTACCCCAACAACTGCGCAGCTGCTGGCCGCCAGCAGGCTCCGAATTCTCCTCCCTAGAAGGTGTAGAAGACAGAAAAGATTAAAAAAAGGAGGGGAAAAAAACGTTCTGTGTTAGTGCAAACAGATCCGTATATCAGCAGAGAGTTATCAAGGTTAATGAGAAAAATTATCTCATCTGAACAACCCCCGGTTGGAGGCGCGGGCGCCGAGCTGCAGCCTCTCTAATCTGGGAGCGCTGGGGTCTCCCTGGCAAAGTGATCCATCAAAGTCACTTCCTGGCCTTTCTGCCTTCCCCGGGAGCGCTGCCCCCCTTCCTCTGACTGGAAGGGAGGGTCCCTGCAGGTGAGAGGCAGGACACAAGGGGGATGCCAGGTGCATAGAGAAGCAGAAAAGGAAGCAGGGGCTGTACCCTGAACCTCCTTCTGCTTGTGAGGAAGCCGAGAAGCGAGGATGCCCACGAAGGTGCCAGAGGAGGAAGGGCAATGCGAACCTCCGCCCCCCACCACAAGCACATGCACATCCCACACAGATCTATGCATACACACTGCACGCATAGACACACGTACGCGCTACAACACATCACACATACACACAACATGGACTTACACGGCACACACATACATGTACACAGTCACACCTATGCATACACATCATGCATAACCACACACCACCCACACGTGCACACAGTACGCACGGACACGCACACATGCACACACAGGCATGCTCTGTGTCCTGCTGTCATTTGTTTTCAATCTCTGGTCCTTTATGGAAAATAACTCTTCAGCCAGACTCATTTTCGTAAATGCTTGTCCTTATGGTTCCTTCGGCATGTGCTGCCAATCCTGTGGGTAGAAAATGTTTTATTTTGCTTTGTTGTAGCTTTTGTCGTGGTGTTGCACGTGGTGCTTTGTTCTGGGGAAGGCAGGAGACAGCAAGGAAGTAGCGAAGAAGCCACAGCTTTTGCAGTTGGGCCATCCTACATGAAGTACAGTTTGCCACTGACAGTTGGCAACGGCGCTCATTGCCCACGTCCAAGTTCGCGTCCTTGCCTTACTTCCTTATGTCAATGTCAAGCCTATCACCAACAGGGGGAACGACTCCTGACTCAGACCCCTTCTAGCCTCGCCTCCCGGATTCCACACACACCTCTGCTCTTTCTTCAAGCCCCACCTCTTGCAGGATGCTTTCAGCCTTCCCTGATCTTCCTCCCTGGGTGTTCTGCACTGAGTTTCAGTAATTTTAGTACTCTTTTGTAAAGCACGGTTTAGCCCATAATTTATATTGACTTGTATTCTCCCTGGATTTCAAGTGTGTCAGTCTTGACGTCTTCAGCCAGTCTGCGAGCGGCTGCAGGGCATGATCAGCATATCAACGCACTCTGGCGTGCTCTTCCAGCTCCTGGCCAAATGCAGGGAGAGGGTTGGGCTTTTCATCTTAAAGCATAGCCAACAGATTTTATGATCATTATATTTCTTTTTTTGAAGAAGGCTTCATTTGAGAAACTACCTATTTTTCTAAATATTCTGTTTCAGTGTATTGCTAAGAACTTTTGAAAATGGTTCAGACTTACCTGTTCTGCAAGCACAGAACATAATTGTCAGGAGGCTTCAGTGGTGAAGCTGTTAGGAACGGGAGGCAGAAGAAAAGTCTTGGAAACCATGACCCCTATACCTGGAACTGATCCCATTTGAGGACAAACATTCTCTTCACACAGTTTCCAGGCAACTTGGTGCAGTAAACAACTCCCAAAATTCCTAGACAAATTAGTTGGCCAGTATGATCAAAACATAGTGCAATTTATCCACTCATCAGATATTTACGCATTGGCCTGCTATCTATGTTCTGGACTCTGGACTAAGCACTGGGCATTTAACTGTGAACAAGACAATTCCGGGCTTGCACTCTGGAATTACGAATGGTGATCAACACCGTGAAGGACCTGGAGGGTTGGGATGACGAGGAGGAGAGTGGAGTGCGGAGTGGGGCAGGTGTGGTGAGAACTTATTTAGAGAGAGTAACCAGGGAAAGTGAGGACATTCAAAGAAAGACCTAAAGGACGAGAAGCCGGCTGGCCTAAGAGGGTAGAGAAAGAGCTATAATAGTTTGCCAAGCAGAGCAGTTGTTTTTGCGCAGGTCTGTGGCACTGGTCATTCAGAGCACTGCCTAAACAGTGAGAGTCCTGGGTCACAGCTATCATAGAGAACTAGCCTTTATTGTTCATCCATAAACTGCCGTCCTTCCACTATCACTCCAGGCAAGCTTATCACACACGAGGAAACGGAGACTCTGAGAGGTAAAGGGAGGCCGTGGAGATTCAGTCTGGGCCTAACGGCCTCCCAGGTGTGCACTCCTCCTCCCCCACTGCTCACTGTGTGTGAGGAAGTGGGCGTGGCTCGCGGCCACCTGACTCTGGAGTCCAAAGCACTGTTCAATGAGTGTGTTTTACTGATGGAATTTCTATAAATCAAATCTTAAACAAATCACAATTGTTTTACTTGAAAAAAATCAGATATACATAAAGTACCGTTAGGAATAGGAAAGGGTCAAAGAATCAACCAAATAATCCAAGAAGTCAAAAGTGGCTACCTTGAAGCTTCCTGTTGTGTGTTACAGATTAATGCTCCCTGGAACCTGTCTGGATACACAGTAGAAATAGGCAATCATTGCCAGTTCTTTCATTTCCTTCCTTCATTCCACAGACATTTCTGAGCACCCTTTATATGTCAGACACTGTGACAGGAGCTCAGAGTACAGATAAACGCCATGCTGCCGTACCAGAATTTACCAGCACTATTTTGTCAAATGAAGAGAAGAGCCAATGATCATATGGTATGGGAAACGCTGAGAGAGAAGTTACCGAAGGCTAACATAGGACATCTAATGCAAACTGGGAGGAGGAAGTGTTAGGGAGAGGGTCAGCAAAGGCTGCTTGGCTGAGGTGAGGTCTGAGCTGCGTCCCTGAGGCGTTAGTAGGAAATACTCAGGTGAAAGCTGGAGGTGAGGAGGACAGTCCAGAAAGTGACAGCATGGAACATTGCAGGAGTTTCCGGGAGGCCAATAAGACCAACCCTACAGTGTGGGGCATGTGGGTAAACACAATAGATGGGTGCCGTTTGAAACCTAACCAAAGAGCACACCATAAAAGCTTTCAGGACCATGGTAAAGAGTTTGCACTGTATCCTGAGGACCATGGAACACCACTGCAAGAAGGTAAGCATTGTTTTTGCAGAACTCTGACAGGTGTGTGGAGAGTGAATCAGAGGGAGGCCAGAGGAGAGGCACAGTGGAGAAGGGGTGGCTGCCATGTGCCAGGCGCTGTCTTAGCAATGGGGCTCTCTCTATGAACAAGCTAAACATGGAGCAAACCGGCCAGTTAGACACCTGGAATTTTATTGAAGGATCTCATTTTGTCTTCACTACCAGGAAGGGGCTCCTGTGCTGCCCAGCAATCATGTTATGGGTGCATTCACTCCTCCACTCCCCTAGACACTATTTCATCACTTCCCTGTTTCCTGCAAATTGCCACTTCCTCCCCAATCTCATATTCAGTTGTCGACCTTGCTTCTCACTTCACTGAGAAAATGGGAGCAACCAGAGGGAACCTGCACAGACTCCCAGCACCCCATATACTCAACTGCAGAGTCTGCACGCCCTGAGACACCCGCCTGGCATCGAGGCAGGCTTGCTGTGTTCTTGTCTCATGCTTGTCCCTCCACGTTGGCACCAGACGCCACTTCCTCTTGCCTGTTCAAAGTAATCCTCCCTTCTTCTCCCAAGACATTTTTCTTTTCCTATGGATCATTCCCATCAGCATACAAATATGTGATCATTCTTCCCATTTTAAAAATCCTTCTTTTGACCCATTTTTCCTACCAGCTACTGCCATGATCCTCTGCTCCCCTTTGTAGCAAATCTTATAAGAGTTGTACATACTCACTGTTCCAATTTGTCTCCTCTCAATTTCTTTTTGCAAACCTGCTTTGATCAGGCTTTAAGCCCCACCACTCCACAGAAATTGTTACTTTTCTACATCCAATGGTTAATTCTCAGTCTTCATCTTAAGTGACCTGCGGGCAGTGGTACATTAGCATAAATCCTCTGCTTAGATAATTCTTTCTTGATTTTGCTTCCAAGGCACACATTTTCTTGGTTTCCTTTCTATGTCACTGGTCACTCCTTTTTCATCTTTTTTGCTGATTCCTCCTATTTTCCCCAGCTCTTTATGTTAGAGTGCTCTGGGGTACCACCCTTGATTCTCTTCTCTCTATATAGCTGTGACATCTGAATGTGGATATTTCATATATGTATATGTGTGTGTGTGTATGAATGAATGAATGAATAAATATCTCAGCCCATTCCTCCAAATCCCAGCCTCACATATGAAACTGCCTTCTTAACACCTCCACCAGGGCATCCAACAGACACCTCAAACTTACCATGTCCGAAACTGAACTCCCAGTCTTACCCCTTAAAACCTGCTCTATTGGCAGCCTTCTCCACCTCAGGGGATAGCAACTTTATTTTGCTAGTTGCTCAAGCCAAAAATCTTGGGGACCACCTTGGCTTACCTCTGCCACATCCAATCCATAAGCAAATCCTACTCTACTGTTATAAGATGGCTGAAATCCTACCACTTCTGACCACCTGCACTGCTGCTACTTGGTCAGAGCCATCATCGCCTATTTCAAAAGCCTCTTAACAGTTCTCTGTGCTTCACCCTTATTCTCTAAAAATCTCTATTCAGCACTGCAACAACCCTCTTGAAATATGGGTATCACTCTTTGCTTACAAAAAACAAAACAACAACCACTACAAAACCCTAAATACCAACTGAGGTATCTAAAATGCTTAAGTTGCCTTCCCCATCACCTCTTTGACCTTGCTTGCCTTCTCTTCCTCATTCATTCTGCTGCAGCCATTCTGGCCTGCTCACTCGTGGGTCTTCAGATTCTCTAGGTACATGTCCTCTTTAGGGCCCGTCAATGGACTCCTTCTGCTTTTCCTCTAGACATCCCCATGTATTCCTCTCAATAGACCCTCACTTCACTTAAGTCTTGGCCCAAATGTCATTTTTGGTAGAAGACCTGCCTTGAGTACCCCATTTAAATGGCAACTTATTGTCTTTACCAACTTTCCTGATGCCCTTTACCCTGTGTTATTCCATAGCATTTACAAAGTTTTAATTTGCCTTATAATAATGTACTTATTTATTATATTTTATGTTTGTTATTTCTTTCTGCCAGTTGGAACGTAGCTCCTTGAAAGCAGAGATCTTTGTACATTTGGTTCCCTTATGTGTCATCATATATATCTAGAGTAGGGTCTGTCACATAGTAGCATTTAATGAATATTGGCCTAGTGAACACATGGTAGTATAAGTGCCAAGAGGGAACTAAAGAATGTGGGCCTAAAATGGGACGTCATTAGAAAGAAAGGATGAGATACAAGAAATTTAAGGAGGTAAAATTAAAAGCTCTCTTTCAGTGGATTCTGGGATAGAAGAAAGGAGTAAAGGCTGATTCTAGGGAAGTGTGTCTGCGTAAGCCTACCTAGGCAGGCAGGTAACAGGCTTCAGAACAGAGGTGGGAAAGCAGCTTAGATGAGACCAGGAACTCCTTCTACACAGGCATTTGGGGTGTGGCAAGGGTGGGAGGCTATGAGGATAATTTGGTAAATGTTAAAACCAGAGTGGATAGGGAGAAAGAAAAAAGAATTAAAGGAAACCATCAGAAAGGCACCTATTCTCTGTGACAAAGGAAGAAATGCCTTGAAAGGCGTCTGCTGAGCATGAAACAAAATGCTGAGGAGAGGTCTTGCAGGAAATAAGGAAGACACAGGCAAAGACAAGATGCTGATGGGGGAAGCTCTGCTTCCTTGCAGCATCAGGAGCCCAACACAGGTTGAAGCTCCCGAATTGGTGATATTTCTTGGGGCACCATCCAATAGCAGGCTGCAAGAGAAGCAGAGAAAGCAAATAGCTGAGCTGGTACCGTATTAGATGTCTGCAAGGAAAGCAGTTCAGAAGGTTCAGGGGCAAAAAAGGTGGAAAGTGCTGGGATGCTTGAATGTGGGTCACGGTATGTGGGTTGAATAGGAAAGAACTGATCCTCAACTTCCTAAATTTCTTTTTCTTCTTCTTCTTACATTCGAGAGAAAGCAAAACACAACGAAGTCACAACAGAGAACCTAGTTTCTTTTTTCTATAGGTATTTAACTTTACCTATCTCAAAATAAATAAATGAAAAGCATTTTTAGATGTTTTCTTAACACCGAACTATGAATAGTTATAGAATGTCATAAATACCTGTTTATGTTGCAATCTGCTCACAGGGAAGAGATGAGCTTAGTTGCAATAAAGTTAAATTGACCAAGCATTGAAATCTAACAGGATTTTTTTGTTAATTTATGTTGCATTGCGAAGGTTTCAGACTTGTATTTACTATTTCGCAATAAATATTTCAGTTTTCTTAAATTTATTATTGGCCTAGTTGTGCTTATCTTTGGACTCACATGACTGATAAGACTGGACAGTGTTGTTTGTCTTTCATTGTTAAGCTATTGGTCATTAATTTTAATAATTTGTACAAAATGTGAACAGTTTTTCATACTCTTGAATAGAATGGGAATAAATTTTCTGAGTTCCTCAGTCCTTTAAATATAAGGTACTACGATAAAGAAAAGATTGGGGTTCTCAAAATGAGCTTCACAGTGATTATACTTGAACTTCCCTAAAATGTTAATTATAATAAAATAAAAGTGCTATTGGCAAAATTAGTTCAGCCCCACTCGCTAGCCAATGAATGGAATAACTGAAGAAACATACAGTCGCCCTATAAGTTTGCTTTATATCATGATCTTTTTGCTGTAGTTTAGTCTACTCTTCCTCTGTGTATAAATCCTACCCATTTGAGCAACCGATCAGGTTAAGTTCACTTCCTCTGAGTGCCTTCCAGCAGGGTGTATACTGATCCACATTATGAGCTATTCTATACATGCAAAGCCCTAAATGACCTGACCCCAGCATCCTTCAATCTCATCTCACACTATTCTCCCCCTTACACACCATGCTCCAACCTTGCTGGCTGTCTCATTAGCTATTTCCTGCTTTGGGGCCTTCTACCATGCTCTATCCTTTGTCAGGAACCCTCTTTCCCCAGATCTTCCCATGGCTGCCTTGTTCTCAAGTCTCCGCTCCAGTATCACCTCCTGTTGGAAGTCTTCCTTGACCACTTGAATAAAGCCCCTGCTTCCATCACTCCACAACCCCTGATTCTCCACCAAGGCACTCTGTTTATTTTCTTCTTAGCATTTATCAATTATATATCAATTGAATTATATTCATTTGTGTATTTGCCTTTGGTCTACCTCCTCCCTTCCTTTAGTGTTACATTCCAAAGGAAGCAAAACCCTTCTTTCTTATTCACCAGTGTATCCCTGTGCCCAAACAAGAGCCTGGCAAGTACTAGCTACTCAAAAAACATCCTACCTTATATTTAATGGTATGAAAAAGTAAGGAACAGTTCCAGAAAATTGATACACCCTTTAATTATTGTATGTATCTCTTTGCACATAGCATCAACCTTAGGGGAAAAAGTAGAGAGGCTAGGATGATAAAACTTCAGCTTTGAACCTACCTCCTTATCAACACAAGAAGACAATTATTGCTTCCCCCTTCCTACCAAAAGGATGAAATGGGTAATGAATGAGGAAGTACCCTGAATATACAAACTATGTATATTGATATGCATATGATTTTATGGTGGGAAAACTGTTATTATACCTTGCAATCCAATTTTGTATCATGTTTATTTCCATTTGAGACTTTATGGGCACTTTTGCATATTATTAAATATTCTTTGAAAACATGATTTGGTGACTATATATAATGCTTTGATTGTATGGATATATAATTTTAAATCTTCTATATTATAATAAATTGAGCATTTATCCAATTATTGTTGCAGGATGGGTCTCCAAGAATCAATACATTAAAAGGTAACGAATGTTATAGTACTCTGAATATAATGGCAGACTATTTTCTATTAGAGGTTTTACCAATTTTCGCACTTACCATCTTCCAAGTATTGAATGAGGAATTTTTTTCCCCTTAGCACTCTTAAGGGTGGGAAATAGTTTTTTACTGTTGTTTAATGCACATTTCTTGGATTATTGATGGAGCTGAGCATTTTTATACAATTATTGGACATTTGTATTTTATTTTTCTAAGAATTGCTTATAGTGTCATTTTGACCATTTTTGTCTTGGGTTTTAGGATTGTTTCTTTTAATCAATTTGTATGAGCATATTATAGATTGATAGCTCCTATCATTTGTCAAGAATGTTTCAAATATTTTACCAATGTGTCATTTATCTTTAAATGTCATATATGGCACAGAACTTTCTATTTTTAGGCATATTTTACTGAATACTTTTCTGGCTGTGATTCCATTCATTGCTTTTATGCTTAGACAGTCCTTCCTTATTTTTAGATGAGATAATTATGGATTTTCTTTTTTTCCCTGGTTCTGATAGAATTTCGTTATTAACTTCTAGTCCACCTGGGATTGTTTGGCAGATGAAGTGGGCATTTTACCTATTCCTCACCCCATATAAAATCAAACATTATGTGTTCATTCTTGCTATCTGCCTCCATATACTAAATGTTCCATAGGGTAATATCTGTCTGCAGGGTGCTCTTTGTTCTATTCTGATCTATTGGCTGAATCTTGTACCAACGCCATTCTGTTTAAAATTCTTTAGAAATTATTACATGGTTTGCCATTAGACAAAATGAGTTCTTCCTTTTTAAAAACAGCATTGGCTAGTTTTACCTGTTTACTCATTCAGATGAAATTTGGACTATTTAAGTTATAAAAAGTAAACATACTTTTTTGTTAAAATTATGTTAACTCTACAAATTAACATAGTACAATTTTACACTTTTATGATTTAAGTCTTATGTTACAAAGTCAAAAATCCATGCTTCTCTATTTATTTCACACTTTGCTTTAGGCTCCACAGTAAAATTTCTAAGTTTTTTGTTACGGATCTTTTAAAGTTTTCATTAAGTTTATCACTTGTATATTTGATTTCAGTTCTTGTTTGGGCAGCTTTGATTTCATCACACTATTCCCAAGGGAGTGAATATTGCTCCAGTGTGTTCTAAGTTTATCTCATATCTTAGGAGAAGAGTCTAGGGCAAAAAACTTATCTAGGAAGTGAGCAGAGGAAATATGGAAGAGAGAGGACAGAGGATCCAGGTGAGGAGCTAATTCCCCACAACGACAGTGTGTGTAAACCCTCATGTGGTTTGATTTGGTTCCCGTTGTGCCTGATTTTTCACTTTAAGACAGTCATTTCTTTGATTTAAGGTATGGTAAATTGTAAAAATGCACATTGTTATTATCATCTAGTATCAGATCATTAAATGCTTCACTAGGTAAAGGAGGGAAAAGTTGATGATGGGTGAGCAATATCAGAGCAGCAACAATGCAGGTATCCTGGAGAAAGGGGCTCAGGCCAATCCTGGTGAATGTTATCCTACACTAATCATGGCTCTGAGGTGGTGTCCAAAAACAATGTGCCATGCAGAATAGTTGTCAGAAGTAGAGGCTAGGGCCCTAGTCAAAACCAGAAATATAGTAATTAGTCTCTGAGTGACAGGGTAGAACAGAAGCTTTAACCAGTAAATCACGGAGGACTCAAGACAAGATGTTAAGGCAATTTCAGAATTCAAGACAGAAATAGGAGCTGATAAAGTGGGGCATAAAGGTTAAGCTTCCAATCAAAAACAACAACAAAAAAGTAAGTACCATACTGAAAATAACAGAACAGTCCCAGAAAGGAGAACAGTACTTGGGGGCCTTAAAATCCTAGCTAAACATGGTGTACTTTTCTATTGACTAAATCCAAGCTCGAAGGTTAGCCCTTGGCTGCCAAGTCACCTTCCTCATTTGGTCATCTTGAATATGACGAAAGCAGAGCAAGGTGGCTACAAGGGCTGCGGTCCTGGACAGTGAGTGAATATGATGGGAATGGAGTCACATAAGCACCAAGAGAGAAGAGAGTGTCCAAGAATGGAGTTTTGGAGATCGCGCCCATCATGGATTTCACATAGCTTACAAATTTGCCAGTGACAGTTGAGTGAAATAAGAGATTAGAGATTCTGTAAATCTGCCATATAACATTCTATCAATAAATTTCACATTCAAATTGTGTGTTATAGTCACAGAGTATTTCCAAAATCATACAACCGTGATCTCCTATGCCCTCTTTAGATTCCTGAGGGCTACTATGGGAAGTCGTAATTAACTCCATTTTCTAACTAACAAAAACAAGGCCATGAGAGGTTTAGTGACTTATCCAAATGAACAATGCCGGTGAGGCGTAGAGATCCTGAATCCAGTCCTCATGGCGTCCATCTAATTCCCTCTCCACAGAGTCTCCATTTCTGCTGCTCCTTCAGCCCATACCCTATTTCTCAAACTTGGCTACACCTTGAAATCACCTGGGGAGTTTTAATGCTGATGCTTGCATCTCACAGCCGGACACCCAGATGCAGCTGATGTGACATACCGACTAGACTCCGGGTTTTCTGAAAGCCGCAAAATGATTCTAATGGAACAGAGTTTGAGAACCATGGCCATCAGACAAATGATTCTTTCAACAAGTAGCTGGGAATATAGTGATCCCCATATCAGGAAAAACAGGCCATTTCAAGGCAACTAGCAGAGTCTGTGGGGGTGGGTGGTCTGACTAAAAGAGAGAACTTTCTTAAGCAAGTGTAGAATTAATAAGAATTAACTGGACCTCATAAATATGTCCCTTTTTCCTTCTTTGTACTCCTCACTGGAATATCTTCTCTTCACTTCTGTTACCAAAGATGCAGGTTGGCAGGAGGATGGTCATTGGCAGGCAGGATCACATATGGAAGAAAATGCCTCAGCCATGACAAAGGCAAGCTAAGGTGAGTAAATGTAGATCTGTGGAGACTGATTGTTCAGAGTATGAGTCAGCCACGGGGAAAGAGCTAGGACAATAAAAAGAGATAAACTAGGACTGGAGACAAGAGTGGGCAGTGGGCACACGGTAGGTAGCTGGGGCATGGTACTGCCTGGGGATGGGCATTTATGTAAAATTGCATGTGCCCTCAAAGCTAATTAGGTTAAGGTGAACCAGCTGGACATCTATAGCAAGGACAGAACCAGAGAAATGTGCCCAAAGTAATGGTGAGATGTCTTTAGCCAAAAGCAAAGCCAGCATCAGGTGCTCAAATATGGAATCAAGACCATCCTCTCTACAGGCAGAGAACCTTCTCCTTCCTCCCCATCCCCAGCTCTCCTCACTTTTAAAGTGACTCAGTACCAGGGAAGTCAGATATTTGATGGATTCATTCAGAAAAGTACTTTTCATGTCCTAGATTGAAGCTCAAAATACATTTTTGCCTCAAAATAGTAATAATATAAACATAAGTTAGTGAAATGAAAGGTGAAATAGCCCTATTGGAATATATTTTAGTTTGTTTGGCTGCTGTAACAAAATAGCACAGAAGTGGCTTATAAGCAGCAGAAATTTACTTCTCACAGTTCTGGAGGCCAGGAAGTCCAAGAACAAGGCACCAGCCGATTGTGTGTCTGGGAAGGACCCACTTCCTGATTATAAAAATGATACCTTCTAGCTATGTTCTTCCGTACATGGTGGTGGGGACCAGGCAACTCTCTGTGGTCTCTCTTATAAGGCCACTAATGCTATTCATGAGGACTTCACCCTCATGACCTAATCACCTTCCCAAAGATCCCCAGCTTCTAATACGAACACCCTGGACATTAGGTTTTGAACATATGAATTTGGGTGTGGGAAACTCAACAGTTCAGACCACAGCAGGATAATGTTCCAGGAACAAAGGAATCAGGAACTGAAAACCAACTTCCATATTTAACACTAATTCTGTGAAAAGGGCTTTACAAGTTTCAAACTAACTTCCAAAAACTTTTGGTTCTATTGCAGCAATTTTTTTGAGAGCAGGGGCTGTGTCTCACTCATCACTGTATCACTGGGGCTTGGCACAGAGCACACTTAAGTTGCATTGTTCAAACATGGACTTATTTATAAATTGTAATTGCTTCTTCTTAACATTTTCATTTAATAAGTAATTCCTCAAACATTTTCATGTGCCCTTTTTTTCCTCTCTTATTTTGATGGGATATGAATTGAAGACAGAGCATTTTATTTATCAAATATAAATCCTAGTACTGGAAGTCAAGTCTAAAGACCTCTTGTCTTCCTGCCATTCTAATTCCTGGATAGGAGAGGTTTCATCCCCCTGCAGCCCAGGGCACCCACAGGCAACAATCTGAGAATCTCCCTCGATTTAGTGTTTTGGTCCTTGTACCGGTTTTATCTAGGACATATTGTCCTTGCCCAATTTCTCTTTTTCCTTTTTCCTCACCCTACTTTATCAAGGTGCAGCCCTTTTCATCTGCTCTCAAATGGGAACTCCTAAGTGCTGGTTTGTGATCAAGAAGCAGCAAAGCTGTCATCTCCCTAAATGTATTTTTATATTTTGCTCAGGGTTATCACCATAAATAAGAGAAAGTATTGCTGGTAAGGTTCTTCATGTGTGTATCTCTCCCCTACTCCCTCCTCGTTCACTTCATCCTCAGGTCCCCAGAGCTATGTCACCAACCTGGAACAAATGGAGGCAAGCAACCAATTATATTAAAATGCAGTATCAACAGGGAGACCAGGCAATTTTTAGGGTGAATTTCCTGAAAAGCTGTCCACATTCTGGGGGTTGGTCAAGGGAAGGGAAGTGATAAGGAAACCATCTGGCTGTCACTTCACTTGAAATATTACAAGGATCTCCGTGGCCAAGGGGGAGAGTCCCTCCTAGTCTTGTCTCTCTCATGAATTGTTTTGTTCTTATTTTTGTCATTCATTTGGGAGAATACAGAGACCGATGAAGGGCATCTTTGGAAGAGTCTTAGGAAAGTTATCCTAAGAACAGGATGAATGAAGAGGGTTTTGAGAACATGAACATGGAAACTTGAATCCCTAATGTCTTCTAAAAATGGAAGGACAATCTCTTACGGCAGGCAATGCCACCAAGCATCAAGGTGACCACAGAACCTGTGAATGTAGAAGGAAGGGGTGGTTGCATACAGGCTGCCCAGACACATGGGGAGCAGGGTGGTAAATGTCACACTCACACTGCAATCTTCCTGGTCATGCCCATGGCCAATATTATTAACGAATCACAACCTTCTCTCCCCCAACAGCCAAAATTTGGCAGCAAAATCTATACCAGAGACAGTAGGCTAGGCACATTATTCATCAAATGGCAACAGCATACCAGAATAAATCTATTTGTTGTCTGTGATCTGCGGTATCCCCAAACTCCTGCCCATTAATTTAGGTCAGAGAAAGTGTGATCTAGGCTTAATTTAAGCTCTCAGGTGCCTGATCCTTCTGTGCCTTCTCTAATTAGGATCACATCCCTTACCATGATTGTCCCATGTGGGCTCTGCCCTTGCTCTCAGTGTTGTATCTGCTTAACTTTGCTTTTTACTCCACCCTGTTACCTGCTGCCTCCATATATCCAGGCAAGATGCAGGGGGCTGCCTTGTTGAGGAGGTGGGTGGATTAAAGTTGAAGATAACGCTGAAGGAGAGCTGCAGATTTTTCTCTTTGTCTCTATCTACACCTAGGTGCACAATGTGCCTTTAGATGTTCCTTTCTTGTAATTGAGATATGCAAGGAAATCCCCAGATGCCCCAGTTGGCATTGCACTCAGCTGCTATGGTATCCTTTTCTCATTTTAAGGTTATCTGTGGAAATCACAAATGGCCACTTTAATGACATCTACAAATAATTTGCCCACAAAT
>RJWJ010034931.1:0-16956 GCA_004363605.1 Indri indri | reverse complement strand
AGGAGGAGCTGGGAGCTGGGCCAGGGCTGGGCCCAGGGGGTGGACTAGGGGACAGAGAGCCACCCACTGTCAGTACCCCAGTCTGAGCAGACTTGGCAGGCAGGCTGAGTCTAAGTAGCACTTTCTTGCTAAGTGCTCTGTGGGGAGGTGTAATGTGTCTCTATTTAAAATTAATTTTTCAGAATTGGAAGCCCCACTCTGAAAGGCAGTGCTCCCTTGGTGGCTTCTGGCAGGATTGGAAAGCCATAACTTTGGAGAGAAACACAATAAACCAGAAATTTCCTCCCAGGTGAGCAAGAAACTGCCTTTCTCCTTCTGAAGAGAGCATTTTCCAGAACTTTGCTCTTCAAGTAGCTGGTTTTCAAGTCATTTCTTCCATTCCAGTCGGCTGTCTGTCTTCCTCTCTGATGGATGGGACAGGGGCCTGGGCAATCCACATACAGGAGAGAAAACAAAAGTAATTTCTCTCTGGCTGGAGGCTGTGTTTCTGTATTTACATGTGAATGGAGTAGCATCAGATGCTTTGAAAATTTGCAGTGCTTGCTGCCAATAAGGAAACACCACCATATGGGGGACTTCGGATAATTTGTTCAGTTCAACAAATGCTTATGAAGCATGTAGGTACTAGAGCTACAATAATTCATTCACTCATTTATTCAACCGGTATTTATAGAGTGCCTACTACGTGCTAAGTATTGTACTAGGCATTGGAGAAACAGCAGTGAAAAAAGTGATAAAAGCAAACCAAAAAATCCTTGCCTTTTCAAAGGGGAAATAGACGATATTATAAATAAGTAAAATATATAGTATGTTAGATAATGGTAAGTACTAAGGAGGTAAATAAAGCAGGAAGGGGTTAGAACATGTTGGAAGGCGGGATGGGTTTGCCAGGGCAATACTCACAGAAGAGGTGCCATTTAATAAAGATCCGAAGGGGTGAGGGAGTTAGACGTGCAGAAATGCGGGGAAGGTGATCTAGAGAGAGCTCAGTGGGTGTGTGTTGGGGGGGGCGCACGTTTAAGGTGTTCGAGGAACAGCAGAGGGGAGAGTGTCACTCAAGCCAAGAGGGTGAGGAGAGTGGTAACAAATCCAACAGGTAGTGGTCAGAAAGGCAAGGAGGGGCCTTGGGGATCACTGTAAAGACCCCAGGCTGTTAATATCAACAAGACATGCTACCAACCGAAGGTTGTCAGCAGAGGAAGGGTAATGACACAGCCTGACTTATGTTTCAACAGGAACATTCTGGCTGCCATGGTAAGAACAGACTGCAAAGGGAAGGAGACCAGCCAGGAGACTATTCAACAGTCAGTGCAAAGTGAGTTGGGCCAAACAGAGGCTGGAGTCTGGATTTATTCTAAAGATAGCCTGGGCATGATTTATTGATGATTAAATGTGAGGTGTGAGAGCAAGAGCGGAGGAGAGGATGACTCCCAGCATTATGCTCAGCAGCTGGAAGGATGAAGGAAGACACTGTCATCCATCGAGATGAAAAAACACAGAAGGAACACATCTCGTGGGTGAGGGTGCAGGGAGGGAGGGAAGGATGGGAACTTGGTTTTGGACATGTTAAGCCTGAGGTCCCTGTTAGACACCCAAGTGGAGATGGCCAGTAAATAGTCAGATAACAGACTCCAGAATTCAGGAAAGAATATTCTAAGCAGGAGAGATAAATTTAGGAGGCATTAGCATATAGATGGTATTTAAAGCCATGAGACTGGATGAGATCACCTAAGATGTGACCGAGTGTGGATGAGAAAAGAGAAGAGGTCCAAGGATTGAAATTGCGGGTGCTTCAATCTTTAGGGGTCAGGGAGAAAAGAAAGAAGCAATAAAGGAGAATTTGAAGGATTGTAGAGAGAAAACCAAGGGAATGTGGTGTCCTGGGAACCAAAAGAAGAGAGAATTTCGAAGGGGAAAGAGTGGTCAACCGAGCCCAAGGCTGCTGCTGCTAGGCCAAGACGAGAACTGAAATGCAGAGTTCATGGGCGACCCTGACCTAAACCTTCTTGGTGGCATGGTGTGGCCCAGGCCTAGCTGAAGGGGGTTCAAGAAACAATGAGAGGAGAGATATGAGAAACAGTGAGTGTAGACAGCTTTGTTTGAGAAGTTATGTTGTAAAAAGAAAAAATAAATGGATAATGGCTATATGGGGAAGTGGGGCCAAGCTTTTTCCTTTAAGATTGGAGAAATATTGCCGGGTGCGGTGGCTCACGCCTGTAATCCCAGCACTCTGGGAGACCAAGGCGAGAGGATCGCTTGACGTCAGGGGTTCTAGACCAGCCTGAGTAAGAGTGAGACCCCATCTCAACTAAAAATAGGAAAAATTAGCTGGGCAACTAAAATCAGAAAAAATTAGTTAGGCATGATGGTGTGCGCCTGTAGTCCCAGCTACGCAGGAGGCTGAGGCAGGAGGATCACTTGAGCCCAGGAGTTTAAGGTTGCTGTGAGCTAGGCTGACGCCACGGCACTCTAGCCCCAGCAACAGAGTGAGACTCTGTCTCAAAAAAAAAGAGATTGGAAAAACAAAGATGAATATGTTCTGGTCTGTCCTCAAGTTGCTTTAAGTCTAGGAGTGAGACAGGCACATAAGCAGAAGTTATGACATAGAGCTGTTCACAGGGTTCCATAGCAACACGCTCTAGAAAAAAATGTAAAAACTCTAGCCTAATTTAAGAAAAAAAATACTTTGAAAAGATAAATCCAAAACCAGGTCTTGAAAGATAAGTGACTTTTATTCAGGGGAATAAAGAAGAGAATGGTATTTCAGATAGAAGGAAGAATATAAATCAAACCATGGAAGCCCGAAACAGCTTGTTGTGTGTGGCATCACAAAGAGTGAAGCTTTTCTCTTCCAGCACTGGCCTGCCTGGGTGCGACTCCCAGACTCTGCAAGATGTGTGACCTTGGGCAAATTACTAAACCACTCTGTGAATCAGTTTCCTCATCATAAAGTGGGGGATTTAATAGTGTCTGCCTCACAGGGTTGTCATGAGGATGAAACGTGTGAGTGCCCGTGACAGTGTCTAGCACATAGTAGATGCTCAATAAATGCTTCCTCTTCTAATCACTGGGTGCAGACAATGAGGAGGAATGGATGGAATATGAAATTGAAGACATCATTAGCCAGACATAAAGGGAGTTATATGCCATACCCAGGATTTTGCCTTCATCCTGGGGGCACTGGGAGCCTCTGCACGGTTTTAGGCTGAGGAACATGATTGGATTGGTATTTCCAGAGGCTCAATATGCCTGCCTTGTGGAGGATGGTCATGGGGAAAAAGATTGGAGGTGGTATTCAGAAGACCTGGCTGTATATTCCAGCTCAACACTCATCAGTGTTTGAGTCAGTTCCTTCTTTGAGCTTCATTTTGTTCACCTGGGAAGTAGGGATTATAAAACATATCGAATGGGTTGCTGTAAGGAGTAAATTAAATAACAAAATAAAAGTCCCTGGCCCAGTGCATGACACATAATAGATATCCAACAGATATTTGTTCTGATTTTAATATCAGAAATTTTACATGGGAAGAACTAGCCTCTCAGTTTCCCCATCTTTATGCCCTGTCCCACCAGGCCAGCTCTCCTTGCTTCTGGAAACATGCTAGGGATGGGTGGACTGGCTCATGGACCTACACAGTGTCGTTCTTGCTCTCTCCTGCTGCACTCTTCTCACCTCTGTAGCTGTCCACCTCTGAGCTGTGCACTACTGAGTCACCTGACTCAGTGGTCAGAACCCTGACCTCCCCTCAAAGTGTCCACCATCTCCAAGGCTAGGACCACACCCACCAGCCTGGAAAGCGGGTAAGGAAGCTTCTGAGGTCACAAGTCTTTCCTTTATCTGCTGATTGTCATCAAAGAGCTGTTGTTTTTCTACTGACCCTTGCCACATTGAACACCTTTCACTTTACATGATCATTTCACAACACCTCTGTCTTATCTCCAGGGTCTGGACGTTTCCAGAAGGCACGAACTGCACAGTAAATATGTCTGAGTACCTGCCTCTGCCTAGCACAGCCCTCGCTCATGGCAGGGACTTGCCGTGGAATGAACTGAATGAAGAGTTGACTGATGCTCACGCAGTGCTGAAAGCCTGCCAAGCTGTGAATAAGTGTGAGTTGGTTCGATTATGAAAGATGGGAAATCATATCTTCTTTTTCAGAGCGGAACATAAAGCCTCCCAGCCGCCTCAGGCTTGCTCAGGCAGAGCAGGCAGGGCTATGACCTGTGGGCCCAGAACTGTACCCGTGATAATCTACACGGCAGTCAGCTCATTAGGCCTCGCAGTCATTCCTGCCCCGGCTGCCCCCGCTCTCCCCCAGGGCAAGCTGATGAAGGAGGCAGGGAGCCTCAGTGGTCAACAGCAGTTCAGGGATCTCCTCCCAACAATGAGTTCCTGCCTCTACGAGTTAGCTCAAAACACTAAATAAGCCGATTTACGTGGTCTTCCTCCTGTTCTCTTTTTTTCTTTTGAGACAGAGTCTCACTTTGTTGCCTGAGCTAGAGTGCCATGGCATCAACCTAGCTCACAGCAACCTCAAACTCCTGGGCTCAAGCGATCCTTCTGCCTCAGCCTCCAGAGCAGCTGGGACTACATGTATACGCCACTACACTCGGCTAATTTTCTCTATTTTTAGTAGAGACGGGGTCTCACTCTTGCTCAGGCTGGTCTTGAACTCCTGAGCTCAAGCAGCTCTCCTGCCTTGGCCTCCCGGGTAGCTGGGGTTACAGGTGTGAGCCACCTCGCCCTGTCCCTCCTGTGCTCTTGGCACACACTTTGTGCTGACCTGACAGCCACAGGAAGAGATGTGTCTCTGGCCTCTGGGAAGGCAGAAGAAGCCTGGGCCACATCTGAAGCTCCTCCCCTTCTTCCCAGGCCACGGGGAACCCAGACCAGGAGTCCTGCTGGACCAGTTCAGGGAGATGGTCTAGGAAGCCTGCAAGGTGCAGGGGTGACGGCAGTTGGAGAGGAGAATTGAAGGTGTTGGCATGGAAGGAGAATTCAAGGGTTCTCTGGCCCAGCTCTCGGGCCTTTATATGGTATTATTGCTTATGTATTATTTACATGGTTTAGCAGTGAAGTAAGTAGCAAGGCCTGGGATAGGTGAGTGACCTGGACAAGGTAAACACTTAGAGTGTGTGTAGAGAGGATGGAAGATGGCGCCAGCTCAGGCCTGCTGCACCACCCGTCACCACCATTTGCTTCTAGCTGACGGTGGTGGTGGTGCTGCTGGTGAATGGATAATGGGGAGGATGTTGTCACCTCAAAACAAATTAACCAGTGAAGGTGAGTGTGCATATGTGTTTGTGGGTGTGACCCACTCCAATATGCAACTTCAAATGGCCACCTCTACTAGGATGCTACTGCTACCATTACTGCTAATGATAATGACCATTGTAATACCGAAGGCTAGCAAAGCCACTGAGCACTTACCATGTGCCAGGCACAATGCTAAGTGCATTACATGGATTATCGCATTTAATTTTCTAAAAAATACTTGTTACTATTCTTACCCCCATTTCATAGCAGAAGAAAATAAAAAAGATAAAGAAATTTAGGAACCTGCCCATGGATATGTAGCTAGCATCTTATTCAGCTCTCGCTGCTAAAACAAGTATCACAGACTGGGCAGCTTAAACAACAGAAATTAATTTTTCACAGTTCTGGAGACTGGAAGTCCAAGATCAGGGTGCCAGCAGGTGGGGTTCTGGTGAGGGCTGTCTTCCTGGCTTGTAGGCAGCCGCCTTCTTGCTGTGTCCTCACATGGTGGAGAGAGAGAGAGATCATCTCTTTCCTGTATCTTAGGGCACTAATGTCATTCATGAAGGATCTACCCTTATGACCTAATTACCTCCCAAAGGCCCCACTTCTACACACCGTCACATGGGGAATTAGGGCTTCCACATATAAAGTTTGGGGCCACACAAGCTCTCAGTCTATAGCAGCTCATAAGTTCACAAAGCCAGAATTCACATGTGGTCTAGTCATTAGGGCTGTTCACAAATACTTCTCTCTTTCCAGGTTAGAATTGCTGTTCAAGCACAACTATGAAACTTGCTCTGGCCAATAAAATGTGAGGGGAAGTGTTGCTTCCGGCCAGCTCTAGGAGCCAAGGTGTGCACTTCTATTTTCTCTTTCCCCTCAGCCACCATGATGGGAATAACCCATGTGATGCTGTGCCATCAGCAGGGCTCCTGGCGGGGGGGGGGGGGGGGGGGGGGGGGGGGGGGGGGGGGGGGGGGGGATGATGGTGGGATGGAGCAGAGCCCTCCACCAACCTGTGATGTTGCACAGTGAGAAATTAAGCCTTTATGGTTGTGAGCCACTGAGATCACAGGGCTGTTTGTTATCACAGCAACACAACCCAGCGCATCTTGACCGAATTAGAGCAAGGCTTCTCTGGCACAGAGTAAACACTCAAACCCCATCCCTTGCCATCTCCCCAATTTCTCCAGCTGAGCTAGATATTCCCCGGATGGGCTCAAGCAGCGCTCTGGTGTGGCATCAGTCAAATTGCGTGTTCTTTCTTCTCTCCTTCTTATGACTGAACCTATCAGGGCACATTTCTTTGGCTTCTCAACATCTAACACAGAGCCTGGGACACAAGAGGTGCTAAATGCATGCTCACTGAATACATGCCTGTGGGAAAAGGACCCTGGGCACTGCAGTGTTGCCCTGCAGGACAAACTCCAGGTGGCCAAGAAGGTCAGCCCATCTCTGACTCCACATTCTTGAGAGGTGACACAGGAGGGTGACTTTCTCCAGTAACCTCATCCCTGGGGACTCTGCCAGGTGGCCTGGCACCTGGGGAGTCTGCCCAGCTGGCTAGCAGAATTTGTGTCACTCTGTGCAGACCTCAGCAGTAAATCAGCAGGTGTGAGGAATGCACCCCAGAGAGTGATCCAGCAGTGGCACGAATGAGTAATTTACAAAGCCCATTAAGGCGGCACAGAATTACTTATTTATGGGAACTTTTTGACAGATCTGCGGCTTAATCATTTATCCCTGCGAACATTTAGCCAGGGTCATTGGTAAATAATTCACTTATTACACACTCCGGAGTGGTTTATGGTACTGTGACTTATGATCTCACATGAGTTTGCAGCCGGGGAATTGGAATGTGAAGGCCTGGGAGGGGAGGGGGAAGCTCAGGGCTTTTGGATGCAGGAGGAAGGTGTCCAGGCCCCAGCAAGAAGGGCCTTCTTCTCCAAGTCAGGCTGATGTTGCATCACAGGAGGATTTCAGTCCCTGGTCTAATCTTTGGGAAGATAGAGAGGGAGGATGTAGGTGTTTAGAGACTGGTCTGAAAATGCTAGGCTTTAGCTCTGGGCTAAGTGAGGACAAACTCCAGCTTCACTAGCTCTCCAGGGCCTACTGGGGAAATCCAAATGCCTGACATTTAAGACCCTCCTAAAACTGCCCCGTTCCTTCCCAGTCTTATCACTCATTGCTTATCTCGGCAGCAGCCATCAGGGCCCAGACTTGGCATGTCTCCCCTCTCGCCAAGCATTTGCTTCGCTGCATTCCTCTTGCTGGCATTGACCTTCTCTTCCCCTGTGTAACTTTGCTACTTTGCTTTCAGTTTAAAGCTCGCCCCCTGCATGAAGCCATCCCATACGACCTGAGCCATGTTCATCCCCTCTATGAAGTTCCTGAAAACTTACAAAGTGCCCTGCATACATTAAACATATTACATATGCCATTAATTAGTATGCTCCTCTGTCTAGACTGGGTGTCCCCTGAGGAGCAGAACTCAGAACCCACTGAACATGGTCCCCACCATAGCCGGCCTGTCTCACAGTGAGTTAAGTAAACATGGGGTGTTGATGAAGATGGGAACAACAAAGATGATAATGAAGTTGTCAGGCTAACTTCCTCAGCATCCCACCACGGCTTCCCTTTTCTCTCTTACATCTTTTTTTTTTTTTTTGGGGGGGGGGGACAGAGTCTCACTCTGTTGCCCCGGCTAGAGTGCCGTGGCGTCAGCCTAGCTCACAGCAACCTCAAACTCCTAGACTCAAGTGATCCTCCTGACTCGGCCTCCCAAGTAGCTGGGACTATAGGCGTGTGCCATGAAGCCCAGCTAATTTTTCCATTTTTAGTAGAGATGGGGTCTCACTCTTGTTCAGGCTTGTCTCAAATTCCTGAGCGCAAACGATCCTCCCGCCTTGCCCTCCCAGAGTACTAGGATTACAGGCATGAGCCACTGCACCCGTCCTCTCTCTCACATCTTCCCCAGGCCCCAAAGACAACGGGACCATCTTCAAGGTTCTATGAGATTTTAACTGATGCTATAAGTGGATAGAGGAGCTCATGCTGGGATGGAGGAGGAGTAAGTGTGGCAGTTTCACCAGGGAGGAATCAAGTGGAGAGCGATAGGGAATCCAAGTGCAAGTGCCAAGCCCTATACTCTCATTGAAGATCCTTCCCAAACCACATCTGTCCTGCCCTTAACATTCCGGGAAGATACCGTAGAGTCCAGATGTGTTTTCCAGAGTTCTGGTTTAAGGGGATTAGCTTGGTTTCCTGAATTTGAGGCAGCTAAATAAGGTCTTCTCCCTTTGTGTTAATACCAATTGTTGCCCAGATGGTAGAAAGACTCAGCAAGATGGTTTTCCCTAATTTTAGATCTCCAATGGGAAGAGACAGGAGATAATTTACTATCTCCCATCTTCTGCCTAATGTCTCTTGCCCACCAGGAAGTCCTTCCTAAAGTCTAGTCTCAAGCAGTCTTGCTGTGATGGTCAAGAAGGCAGCACAGGATATTCAGTGACTTGTCTCCTAGGCGGGAAAAGCCTGGTCCTGCCTGAAATGATTTGGGAGAGGAGAAAGGACAGAAGCAAGGTCATTCCTAAACACAGGGCTCCGTTTCGTCCCTGAAACCCCTCTGGACATTAGGGAATTTTAAGTCTCTAGTCACTACCAAGAGTGGCCAGAGTCACATGGTCTGTTATTATATTCACATACTTTTATGTGTTCCCCATAACAACCATGTCAAGTAGGTATTCTTGTGAGCTTCTATCATGGACTCAGTTGTGTCTTCCCCAAATCCTTATATGTTAAAGCTCTAACCCCCAGTGTGACTGTCTTTGGAGAAAAGCCTTGAAGGAGGTAATTAAGGTTACATGAGGTCATAAGGGTGGGGCCTTAACCCCAAAGGACTGGTGTCCCTGTAAGAAGAGGAAGAAACACCAGGAATCTGTCTCTCTCGCATTCTTTCTTTTTCTCTCTTTCTTCTCATGCACACAGAGGAAAGGCCATGTACGGAGGAAGCGAGCAGGCAGCCGCCTGTAGGCCAGGTAGAGAGGCCTCACCAGAAACCCACCGCGCTGGCACCTGGAGCTTGGACTTCAGCCTCCAGAACTGCGAGCAAGTTAAATTTCTGTGGCTTACGCCACCTGGTCTACAGTGTTCTGTTAGGGCAGCCCCAGCCGACTGGACAGCTTCCTCTTATAGGTGAGGAAATTAAGGCTCAGAGAAGTGAAATGGCCTGTCTAAAGTCACCCAAGTAGTAGGTGACAGTCAAGGTTCGAGATTAGGGCTGGATCCCAGCGGCCGTGCCAGATCCTGCTGGCTCCATCCTGGGAATGGAACTCGAAGTCTGGACCCTGCATCTGGCAGTGTCCCCGGGAGCCCTCCCGCGGCGGACACCCCTCATCCCTCGCCCCTCACCCCTTCTCCCTGGCCCTGCGCTCGGGACCCCGAACCCGCCCCGTACTTCCGGTTGCGCCTCCCCTGCGCGCGGGCGCGTGTGGGCTTCCGCGATGTAGTGCTGCCATCTGCTGGCCGGATTTTCCGTCCTCCTTTGTGTCTCCGTGTCCTGTCCACCTTCCCTCCTAATTCCCATCCCTTTCGCGCTCTCCTGAAAGCAGGTGGCTAATACGATAGGTCTTTGGCCAAAAAAGGCAAAAAAATAAAGAAAGAAAGGAGGTACAGAGAATTACTCTATTGGGTTTGAGAAGAAAATGGTTTACAAAACGGAAACGCTTTTTGCATCCCAAGGGGGTGCATTCCACGCAGAGTGTCCAGCCAGATGCTCCGAGTCTAGGCCAGGGGGCTCGGGAGGTCCGAGGCAGTGGGCATGGTGCCCCTTTGCTCTGACCACAAACAGGAGCACTGAAGACCTCTCTGTGCATCCTGTGGAGGTAGGCAGGAGCTTCTGGAAAGCTCGTAGGAAAAGCCTATCAGGAATAAAATACGTCCCATATGTCCCTTTATTCCAAGGAATGAGGGTGATCTTGTTGGCTGGTTTCTGTCAGGCACCCTCCCGCGGTGGGCTGTGTGGTAAATAATCCCACTTCATTTGACAGATGAGGAAACCGAGGCTGAGAGAGGATTATCAATCCACAGATTAGCGTGGATGAATGACATAATACCTGTGGGGTGAGGCTGTTGAGCCTGGAATGTACCTCAAGGGCATGTGAAAGCTCTGACTCATCTCATGTCAGTGCGAAATATTAAAGTCAGTGCTGAGGAGGGCCCCTGCTTTCTTCTCCCACACAAGCCCTAGCTTCAGCGTCTCTCCGTAAGGTCGCCCAGAGGCTAGTTTATTTGGCTAACAGGCACACATAGCAGGCACAGCCACAGCCAGTGGCTGGTTTCTGCTCTCCTTTGTCCCCAAGGCTCAAGGCAAGAGAAGCAGATTGGCGAATGGGAGCCAGGAGAAGGGTCCAGAGAGGAGGAATGGCCATGGGGACGGAGAAGGAGAAGTCACACAGAAGGAAAAAGTATGCCCAGGTAAAATACAAAGATCAGAGGACTTTGAGATAATACAGTTACCAAGCTGTGTGTCTTCAGGGAAATTTTTCATGTGTAGAGTGGGCACAATACAATTGTACCTACCTCATAGGATTATTTTGAAAATTAAGTGAGATAACATGGGTGGTACCCCACCGTTCAACTCACAGTCAGCCCCCAGTAAGTGTTTGTTGAATCTGAAACCATGAAAAGTAGAGGGCTGATTTATTGCCCCCTCATCTCTTGTGACAACTAACCTAGATTAACCTTAATTTTTCGGGTAACTGCTCATTACCAAGCACCACAACACCTACTGACCCAGGGCTCTGTCCCAGTCCCAGGCATTCCCATAAGCAGGGAAGTGGTCTCCCTCCTTCCAATTCTGCTCCTCCCAGGCGCCGGCTTTGCCTCATTCCTCTAATTGCATCGGCATCACAGAAGCTATGTCATGTATGCCAGAATGCAGCAGGTACTAATTAGGAGTCACATGCATTCAGCTGGAAGGTGGTAATTTTGTTTCCTGGAAGGACAACACATTTGCATACATTTGCAACATGACTAAAGAGCCTTGAATTTCCAGGAATCTGGATGATGGTCCAGGCTTGGTCACTGCCTGGGTTATCTTGGGCAAGTCTCTTTCTTCCTTCAGTCTTAGAATTTTCATCTATGAACTGAGGATATCTCTAAGTAGGGTGACCAACCATTCTTGTGTACCTGAGACTGAAGGGGTTCCCAGCGTGTGGGACTAAAACCAAGGAAGTCCTGGACAAACCGGCACAAGCTGTCTTCCTGTCTCTGAGTCTCTTTTTCTCTAATACTCTATGTTTCAATCAAGGGCCTACCCAATTTTACCTCTTGGAAATGCTTTCAGATGCAAGACACAGAATACTCAACTAAGCTCTTTACATAGGCTATCTCATTTTTATCCTGGGAAGGGAAATTGGCATTACTCTGACTTACAAACAAGGAAAGAGAGTTCAGAGATGATCAGCCCAGGGTTACACAATGACAGAGCTGAGATTCCACCCAGGTTAGTCCGACTTCAGTGGCCTTACTGTTCTTGTTTTAATAGTCTGACTTCTGAGTGGTTTTCCTAGACTTCGTGTAATATCCACACACTGTAGACACTCAATATATGCATGGGGTTGCTGGTTTCCTCCACCAGATCCTCTGCATTTGCTGGTTTCTGAGGAAGTCAACCTTTTGTATGAAAAGACTGTATCCCCAACACTTTTCATATAGTACCTGGCACCTAGTAACACACATTTGTGGAATAACCGTAGTTACACAAAGAAGTTTTTCATTTCCCAGACTTTCTAGACATTTGAACTGATAAAGAAAATGGGTCTAGACAGACATATGGTTCTGTCATTCTTGGAGATTTTTTTTATTTAATTCTCTATTTTTATAAGTGAGAGACTGAGACTAGGAGGATGACATGATATGTCCAAAGCTTATACAGCTAACTTAGCACCTCTTCTTTACCCCATGAAGCAGGTATAGCGGGGTCAAATACTCCCTTGTTGAATGGAGACAGGGAGGTGATCTAAACGTTTTCAGGTCAGGCTGCAACATCTCCTGGTGGATCCTGGTTTACTGTCAGGGAACATTGTCTCACTCTGCGGTAGGATTTAGGTAAACTGTGAAGAAATCTAGCTTTCCTTTTTGGAATAAAACATCAGATTTAATTCCAGTTTTGCCAGTAACTATCTTGATGATCTTGAGCAAGTTGTTTAACCTATCTAGGTCTCAGTTTCCTCTTCTACAAAGCGAACATAATAAAAGTGCTTACCTTGCATAATAATAGTTGTGAGGGGCAAATTGGGGCCTCCATGTAAAGTGTTTTAGCACAAACACATATCCCAGAGTGAGCACTGAATAAACTCTAGTTGTGATTGTTACTATCATTATTAGATTGTGGTGAGCTAAAGTGGAATATTTGACTTTGTGACTTCCACATTTTTCTTATCCTTGCTCTAGAAGGGGCTCCACAGCTGCAGAAGGTCACTGGAGTCTGAGGTTTGCTTTCGCACTGCTCCTCTGTCTCTCCCGACACATCTTTCTGCCTGTTTCTGTCCACTCAACCTTCGCAGAACCTTGCACTTGGCCCAGATGAGCAGCTTGTTGAGGTCAAGGGGCTGGCCCGCTGGAACGCCCTGACATTCTGCTCTTGAAACCGAGTGACTCTTCATTACTCCTGGCAGAGGCTGGCCTGTCAGTCACTGGTAACTAACGGAGCCTGGAGATGAGCTGCTAGAGAAAGGGCACCCGCCACTGCCTCCCACATGGTGCCTTTCTGGTGTGCTGGAGCCAGTTCAAGCCCATGGTTAAATATTCAGGAATCTGGCAAGTCAGTTGTTAAACTGTTAAATATCCGGGGATTTTGTGAGCCAGTTGTTAAGCTGTTGGCAGCCTGAAATCAATCATGGTGGCAGTATTTACACCACGGGAATCAGCAAATGCTACAAATCAGGATGCTGTTTCACCCTGCAGCCACTAGTTCACCAGCACATCACTGAACAAATCCTTCTCCTCCTAAAACTTGCTAGCTGATGGGGAGACCACAGGATTCTGGGCTTGACATGTGATTAACACCCATGTTTTAGGAAAATTAATTATTTTAATTACAAGAGTAATACAAGCTTGTTACAAAACATTCAAATAATTAAGGACAATAAAAACTAGAAAGTAAAGGTCTCTGCCCATTTATCCCTTCCAGTTGCAGAGATATCCACTCATATTTGTTTTATTTTATTACTTTTTTTTTGGTTCTCTCTAGAACTCTTCGGTAGGTATAGAAAAATAGCTATTTTATATATACACTGGTTTGTTGAATGGGCTGAACAAGAAACTGCTTCATTTTTCTCTTTCCTCCACTGCTGCTATCCATCATGTTATATAGAATCTCTCTGGCTCGCCCCTGAATACTGGCTAGAGCAGACACAAAAGCTTTCTGGTCACTTCCAAGCATTGAAAAAATGATGCAGTCCGGTTCAATTTAAAACTTAAATCTCACATCCAGTTCAAAGCTCCTCTCATCCCCCGACCTTGGGCCTGAGCCGTGGCTCAGAAACCTGCAGTGGGAAAAGGGTGGGGTCACTATTCTTTTTCTGTCTCTTCCCATTTGGGGCAAAGGAAGATGGATAAAGTTCTTTTTATTTAGGGGCTGCTCTTTGTAGTTCTTTCTCGGCTCAGGGGTTGTCCTGCACGCCCTCTAGTATGTCAGCAAGTTCTTGGGGGTCAACTTACTGTTGTTTCCTGCTTGCTGACCTCTTGTGACCCTCCTTCAAATCCTGTCCCTGCAGGCACAATCTATAGTCACTTATTGGTGGTGTCCCTTCACCCAAGTAGGAAGCCTTCCTGGGTGGGATCTCATCGAAATGGCTCTAGTGTGGCTGCTTTCCACAGCATGAACTTGGCTCTCAGGAAATGTGTGCGTCCTTGCTCTGCCAAGTGGCTGGAGTGCAGCTTGCCCCAATGCCGACCCCCGTCTTCCTGCCTTCCTCATGTCCCGCTGCAGCCATGGTAAGTAGGTAGCTGTCATCGGCCCATAACTCCTCCTGTCTTGTGCAGAGGTACATCCAGGTGAGCTGCGATCGCTGCAGTTCAGCAAATGTCTCTCTTCCTATAGGCACCTCCAGTCTTTGTGAATTATTCTTTTGGAACTTTGTTGACTTGTGTCAGGAGAAAGCTCCCTGCTTCTCCTCCTTCCTAGTGGTGGCAAAGAAAAGCATCACAGGACCCTCCTTGTATGAGTAAGTTAAACTTCCCTGTGAATTTGTAGTCTCCCTTATAGGGAGGGGCTGGAACTGGGTGAGCTTTTGTCATCTTTTCCTAAATCCCACAAGTTGTATTTGGCACTTCCCTTTAGAATGTAGGGATATTTACTACTTGCTGTTTTCAGCTTTGGGGCTTGAGCTGAAATTTAAAGACAGTTCATATATAATTTTATTAAGCAAATGGGATTATTCTCACACATTATGTTACCATTTGCTTTTATTGCTAAGCAAAATATTATGTCTTGGGCATATTTCTGTGTCATTACAGAGATCTACCACTGCCTCTTTTTTAAAAAACGTATCTTATTTGTTCTCACACATTTCTCTGTTTTGCTGTCTTGCGTGCATGACCATTTCATAAACAAGGGCTTTCAGAACTGCTTAGCACAGCAAGCAATGCTTTTTCCTCTTTATGGTTTTGCATTTCCTTATTGTTATTGGGTGTCTTAAAAAGGGTTGGAAAACTTGAGTGTGCCTGTGTTCCTTAGCAGTTCCAAGCAGCATTAACCTTTAGGAATAGTTTAGTATTTCTACTGAATATATCACCATGTATACTGTGATGATATATTTAATCAATCCTCTATTGATGAACATTTAACTGTTCCCACTTCTTCCCAATTATAGACATTATACTGAATGTCTATCTATCTTATATTCTAATATACTAACTCCTTGGTTTTAAGTAAGCAAAACATTATAAAATGTGATCCTTTCCCCCAGAACACTTCTCCAGAAACCTCTTTTGTAATCAGAAGGCAGAGGGAAAGGCTGGAATTAGGACACACAGGTACTCAGAAAGGACCTTTGAATGATGGTGACTCTGTTAACCTTCCTTTTTAGCAGGAATTTCTCTAGAGTTGGCACCTGGTGTGCTCAGAATCTAGACCATGGCCCATTGATCTGAGGCCTAAACAAGACAGAGTACTTGTGCAGAACCCAGTGCAGAACATTCAGCAGGTACTCCATAAATGTTTGTTTACCCCACAGCACGTTGGCCATCTTTATATAATGGCAGGCAGCCCAGAAACAGTTGTACATAATTATAACTCAGTCGGATTGACTTAGCTGTAACTTGTAAATTGGGCTTGTTTTCTACATCACGCTGTTCACTGAGTTAGGTCTTCACAGCTCACCACCCCTGCCATGGTCAAGTGACTCCATGAAAAACTCTTGGCCCAGAGTGTAAATCCTTGGGGCACAAGGGAGGAGGTAGCCACACAAAATGTGACCAGAATGTTACTTTTTGAGCCAATATCTGGGCCAACTCACATTTAAAGGAATTGTAGTCTGGGAGAAAAATGCTACTGAAAGCATTCCAAATTTTTGACCAGGAGGTATTTGTCCTTACAGTGCAATCTATCTTAGACTCCCTGGTTTCAGTCTCTCCCCTTGGCCAGGCAGAGAGTCCAGAACAAACCCTTCCTTCTCCTTCTTTCTGTATTTTTCACAAACTCCTCCTTCCTTTGGTCAACTGGGCTCTCCCATGTACCTCTCTGCCCGCCTAGGCATCTCCCTACTGTGAGGCTGTCCCTTGCCGATCACACACACACACACACACCTCCAGACCTATGGCCTTTTTTGTTTTAGTTGCACTCTGTTCCCTGGGAGGTGTAGCTCACCCTCCCTGCTCACACACACTATTGCCATTTTCCTCACAACCTTCAGCACCTTTGGGAATTGCAGGAAATAACATTTCCCATTGCTTTACACATGGTGTGTAATTAGTAGAGGCAACATTTCCCTGGCCGCCACACATCCGCATCTCTCATCTTTCTTAACCTAGCTGGCAGACGTGCTTCTTGGATCCTTCCTCCAAATCCTGCTGTAAAAGAATCAAGAACACATCCAAAGCGATGATTGTGAACATCCTGGAGTTGAGCATTGGTGCCATGATTTCTGGATTCTTATTTCCCAGGATCAACAGTGCTCAAGTCTTTGGTTTTAAGTCTTCTGTTGATGCACTGAATTCCTACTTCTGGTCAGTGCCATCTTTGCCTGGATAACTCAACTCATACTTCAAGACTCAGCCTCAGCGCCAACTATACTAGGAAGCTTATCTTGAATATCCAGGTGGGATAATGACACTATCTTTGGGCTCTCAATGGTGCTGTGCTTACCTCCATCTTAATGCTAGCCACAGTTTGGAGGGTGGGTGGGATGGGGATGTAGGTTTGTGATATGCGGCACACCACTCTCCTTCGTGGGCAGCACATCTCAGGAAGACATCACTCTAGGGAGAGCAAGGCTGCCTATGGCCAAGGAACAGATTCCTAGCCCTGCCCTCATGGGCCCTGAGCCTGAACCACAAGTTTAGGAGGGAAGTGCTGTGTACTCCTCACCCACCCTGGTCTCCATAATAATATTTTTTTAAGAGCCTTATTTTTTTCCTAGTATAAAAATAATAAATGCTAATTACGGAAACTTGGGGAGTACTGACAAGCA
>RJWJ010034930.1:0-16886 GCA_004363605.1 Indri indri | reverse complement strand
CCCATTTGTTTTTGTTGTTGCTGTGATTACCACTGGAATCTTCTTCATAAATTCTTTGCTTAGGACAATATCTAGAAGAGTTTTTCCAACATTTTCTTCTAGCATTCTTATGGTTTCATGACTTACATTTAAGTCTTTTATCCATCTTGAATCAATTTTTGTGAGTGGTGAGAGATATAGATCCTGTTTCATTCTTCTGCATGTGGCTATCCAATTTTCCCAGCACTATTTATTGAATAGGACTTCTTTTCCCCAGTGTATATTATTGCTGCTTTGTCAAAGATCACATGGCTGTGTGTGGATGGTTTTATATCTGGGCTCTCCATTCTGTTACTTTGGTCTATATCTCTATTTTTGTGTCAATATCATGCTGTTTTGGTTACTATAGCCTTGTAGTATAGTTTGAAGTCTGGTAGTGTGATGCCTGCAGCTTTGTTCTTTTTGCTTAAGAGTACTTTCACTTTTGGGGCACTTTTCTGGTTCCAAACAAAGAAAATAATTATTTTTTCCAGATCTTTGAAATACAATGTTGGTATTCTGGTGGGGATTGTGTTGAATCTGTAAATTATTTTTGGTAGTATGGACATTTAAACAATACTGATTCTACTGATCAATGAGCATGACATGTTCCTTCTAAGACTAGTTTGTTGAGGGTTTTCTTCATGAAAAGGTGCTGAATTTTGTTGAATGATTTTTCTGCGTCTATTGAGATCATCATATGATGTTTGTTTTTGCTTCTGTTTATGTGGTGAATTACATTTATTGATTTATGTATGTTAAACCATCCTTACATCCCTGGGATGAAGCCCACTTGATCATGGTGGATTATTTTTTTGATGTGCTGTTGATTTCAATTTGCCAGCATTTTGTTGAGGATTTTTGCATCTACATTCATAGGGATATTGATCTGTAGTTTCACTGTTGTTGTTGTTGTGTCCTTTCCTCACTTTAGTATCAAGATGACCAAGGCATTGATCCAGAACCTAGACCCCCAACCCAACAAAGCACCCACAAGCAAAGCCAAAGGTTCTTACCCAATGTATGCTAGAGATACTCCCCTGCAAGTGAGAGGGGAAGAAAAAAAAGCCCCATATACACAAAAGAAAATCCCAAAATAAGAAGTGACAGCTGCCCCACATGAGAAGGAATTGGTGAAAGAACTCTGGGAATATGAAAAATTAAAGTTAAAGGACACCCCAAAAGAGAACACCGGCTCTCTAGCAGTGTATACCAAGATGAAAATATTGAAATGACAGGTAATGAATTCCAAACATGGATTGTAAGTAACCTCAATGAAATCCAAGAGAAAATGGAAAACCAACTCAAAGAAGCCAGAAAAACAATTTAGTAAATGAATGAAAAATTCATAAAAAAAAAGCTTGATGTATTAAAAAAAAAAAAAAACAAATACAACTTCTGGAAATGAAAAATTCATTGAAGGAAATGCAAAACACAGTGGAAAGTTAAGAATAGTCTAGACCAGGCAGAAGAACGAGTCTCAGAGCTTTATAGTAATTCTTTTGAGTTAACTCAGTCAGGCGAAAACAATGAAAAGAGAATTAAGAGGAATGAACAAAGCCTACAAGAAATATGGTCTTACGTAAAACAGCCAAATAGAAGAATCACGGGCATCCCTGAGGGTGAAGAAGAAAATGCAGAAGAACTGGAAAACCTATTTCAGGGAATAATTGAGGAAAACTTCTCTGGTCTTGCTAGAGACTTAGACATCCAGGTACAAGAGCCTAATTATCGCCCAGGAGATTCATTGTAAAGAGACAATCACCAAGACACATAGTCATCAGACTGACCAAAGTCAACATTAAGGAGGAACTCCTCTGAGTTGTGAGGGGAAACCATCAAGTAACTTACAAAGGAAGATCTAAGAGGTTAACTGCTGACTTCTGAACTGAGACCTTACAAGCCAGAAGAGATTGGGGCCCATCTTCAGTCTTAAACAGAACAACTGCCAGCCTAGAATTTTGCATCCTTTAAAACTAAGTTTTATATATGAAGGAGAAATAAAAACTTTTCCAGACAAGCAAACACTGAAGGAATTTGTCAAGACTAGACCTGCCCTTCAGGAAATACTCAGAATTGTATTATACATGATCAGCATGGTAGATACCCACCAGTGTAACACTACCCAAAAGCTGAAACTCAGAGCTCATATAAAATAATAACACAAGAGGTAAAACAAAGCAATAAGGTACTACCCAAAATTATAAGCATATCAATTCTATAAATAAATGTGAACATTCTGAATGTCCTACTTAAGAGACACAGGCTGGCTGAATAGATGAAGAAATATAACCTAAGTATCTGCTGTCTTCAGGAAACACATCTAACCGACAAGGGCTCATCCAGACTCAAGGCGAAGGGATGGAAAAAAAAATTTCACACAAATGGAAATCAAAAGAAAGCAGATGTAGCCATTCTCATAAGAGATAAAATTGACTTAAAATCAACAATAGTATAGAAAGACAAAGATGGTCATTACATAATGGTAAAGAGAGCAATTCAACAAGAAGACATAACAATAATAAATATTCGTGTACCTAACACAGGTACACCCAGATTCATAAAGCAAACCCTACTAGATCTAAACGAAGAGATAAACAGCAACATTGTAGTTGCCAGGGACTTCAACACCCCATGACAGAACTGGACAGATCTTCCAAGCAGAGAATAAATAAAGAAACACTGGACTTAAATGGGACTCTAGAACAAATGGGCCTAACAGACATTTAGAGAACATTTTACCCCCAAACTACTGAATATACATTCTTCTCATCAGCACATGGAACATCCTCCAAGATTGATCGTATCTTAGGCCACAAAACATGTCTCAACAAATTCAAAAAAATAGAAATCATACCATGCATCTTTTCAGACTACAGTGGAATAAAACTAGAAATCAACTCCAACAGAAACACTCAATTCTATACAAAGTCATGGAAATTATACAACCTGGTGCTGAACGATTATTGGGTCAATAATGAAATTAAGATGGAAATAAAAAGATTCCTTGAACTGGATGACAAAAGAGACACAAGCTACCAAAGTCTATGGGATTTAGCAAAAGCAGTCCTAAGGGAAAAATTCATAGCCTTGAATGCCTACATCAAAAGATAGAAAGATCACAAATTAACAATCTAATGACATGCCTCAAGGAACTAGAAAGGGAAGAGCAAACCAATTCCAAAACCAGCAGAAGAAGACAAATAAGTAAGGTCGAACTAAATAAAATGATAAATAAACAAACAAACAAAAATAATATTAAGGATCGATGAAACAAAAAGTTGGTTCTTTGAAAAGATAAAATTGATAGACCTCTTTGTTAGATTAACTAGGAATAGAAAAGAAGGGACCCAAATAAGCTTAATCAGAAATGAAAAAGGAGATATTATAACTGATAACATAGAAATACAAAATATTATCTGTGACTACTATGAAAATCTCTACACACATGAAGTCAAAAACATAGAAGAAATGGACAAATTCCTGGAAACGCACAACCTCCCAAGACTCAGTCAGGAAGAAACAGAACTGAACAGACTGATAACAAGCAATGAGATTAAAGGATTAATCTGAAAGCTTCCAACACAAAAAAGCCCTGGTCTAGATGGATTCACAGCCAAATTTTACCAGACCTACAAAGAACAGCTTGTACCCATACTACAGAAATTATTCCATAACAGAGAGAAGAAAGGAATTTTCCCCATTCTATGAAGCCAGTGTCACCAGGAAATAATATTTCTACATCATGAAGTAGAAGTAGTTATTGATAATTTACGAGGCTTATCTAATTCTTGTCATGAACATCCGAGTTAAGTATGTGAGACTTATATTCACCTATAATTTATTTCTTCTTGAAATTGAATAAACTAATATGATTATAAATTATTTATTTCAAGACAAGGCAAAGCGTTAGTTCCAGTCTCCTCTATCCTCAAATATCCACTAATAATATACTTTAAGCAGCATTGCCAGTTATTTGACAAGATAAAGAATTCAAAATACCAAGTTCCTAACCTTGTTAAAAACACTTAGAGTGAACCCTAATGTAATTACAGACTTTAAGTGATAATAACGTGTCCAGGTAGCTTCATTAATTATAAGAAATGCATCACTGTGATGGGGGGTGTTGATAATGGGGGCAGTTGTGCCTGTGTGTGGTAACAGGGGTTTCTGTACAGGAACTCTCTGTACTTTACACTCAATTTTGCTGTGAACCTAAAACTGCTCTTAAAATTAAAATTTATTAGTTTTTGCAAAGCATACACAAAATTTTAGTTATCTATAATTTTTTTCTTAAAATTGACTATTATTCTAAGAAACATATCAATAATTATGTTCATAGTTGTAGAAATTTGAGCTATTCCAAAAACCCATGCTCTCAAGTTTTTTACTTTACTTGTTTTCTTTAGGTACTTCTTTCTCCCTTTCTTAATTACCTCATATTTATACAATTAACCTCTTCCAAATATCTATTCCTTGAATTTATATGATTTCTGAACTACCCTATATCTCAATCCAGTTTTCTAAAAGTATGAAGCACTAGGCTTTTATTTTTCCAGAAATACTACATTTCATGTTTCACTTTTATGGAGAAGTCAGTAACAAACCATTCACCCATCTGTTTGCTTAATAGAATATTTCAATCAATGAGGCTGGTGTCTGGAGCCAGGCAGGCTTGGTGGCACTGGGCTTTAGCCAAACATCTCAAAACATTTTTCTAAGTGTTTTAGATCCAGCAAAATACAAAGCTAGTTTTACCAAGTACTTTTTCTCTTTAACTTTTTAATTTGTGCATATTGTGAGGGAAATATAATCCATCTGTTTCACTGGCACTTAATTCGACAAATTATTGTCTTGTAAGAGGAATTTGATGTCCAAGAAGCCTTGTGGGCCTTTTTACTCTCCTCATTAGAACTCCAGGGAAGAGGGATTTTCCAAAGGCAAATGAATCTCAGAGTGTGGAAGGCACGGGGTTAGTGAAAATATTGTGAGCTTAGTATTCTCTATCCTAGAAAAGTTTCATCTAATACCACCAGAAAAATTAATTAAAAATACAGTCTAGTGGATTTAATTATTAAGCTTTTGTTTCCGTTTTGTTGACTTTTTAATTCTTTCTAATCCCAACTACCCCTGCGTGGTGTGGTATGGTACGTGATTCCCAGCATAAATAATTTCTTTTTTCCATGCTCTGAGCATGAAGACGTTTATGTTTTTCTACCGAAGGCTTTGATTGTCTCTAAGTGATCCCATTTCCCTAGGACCTGGCTCTGGACACTTGGCTATGTTTACGTTGTCCATATAGGAACGCCCCGGCCATATTCCATATCACTAACACTGCAGGATCTTAATGTGCCTTATATTTAAAAAGGCTTTGAGGACTCATACATTTTGGAAACACCAGGTTAAAGGAGGCTAAATAGGTTTTGTTAGTTCAGGATTTTGGGGCCTTTACTATTTTAATGAGCACCGTTCGTCCCCTAGAGAGGACAGCATATGGAGCACTGCAGAACAAAGTTTCGCCATGGAACACACTTTTCTCAGAGCATCTGGTTGGACTGGAGTTCTGTGGGAAAAACTTTGTAATTCTGACCTACAGCTTTTCTCTTTGCGTTTATTTCATTACCCTCCTGGTGTCTAGTGTCTATTGTCTAAAGACAAACAACGAGCTGCCTTCTTTTAAAATTTAATTTAGTTTAATTTAATTTTCATTAGAGAAGACGGAATTGTTCTCTTCACTGAAGAGACAATCCTACCATCAATAGAAAATCTCAAGTATCATAGAATATTTTGCAACTATTTGAACGGAAATCCCTACTGGTGGGCTTAGTGGGCAGTGCGGCAGCTTGGTGTTAGAGGAGCTGCATTCTTTGATTAATTCCTACTGAATTGCACTACTGTAGACACTTTTTCTGTTTTTTGTTTTTTGTTAACTCTCTGAGAATTGGCACATATTTACTAATCTGGGAAAAAGGAAGCAGAAAGAAATTTTAAAAATAGCATAAAGGTAAAAGAGAAATAATATTGGGAGCCTTTTCTATGAAGGAGAGTTCTATCTTTCCATGCATACATGGAAGGATATAGAAATTTGGAATTATTTTTATTTCTTTCATAAATCATCCTGAGGCTAACCTCTCTAAATGTCTTTTCAGTACTTGTCTCAATCCCACGCTTCAATTTTCTACCTGGTTAAAGAATCACCCTGGGAGATGAGTGGGTGGAGAAACTGCCTATTTGAAAACACCCTTGAGAACAGTCACATCCTTTGTGAGAGCCTATATAAATCTTTCAATTCATGAATGCCTGGGGACTTGTGTGTGTCTGTGTGTGTGTGTGTGTGTGTGTGTGTGTGTGTGTGTGTAGAAAGAGTCAGGTCATAAATTCCTGACTCGGAGAAGGAAAGAAATAACTTCCACCATTTTCTCAGGTGAGGCAGTTCTACCCCAGGAGTGACACGTTCTTTGTTGAGCAGCTTCTTTTGGCTCTAACTTCAGTCTTCACGGTAAGGGCATAGGATGCCACTAAACACACAGTCCTTGTTCACTGAAATCACCTGGGTTAGACTTAAGCCTTGCCCTCATTCCATCCACCTGGTTTGTTCTGGAATAATCAATGATGACGCCCTTTTCTCCTGCCCTGATTCTACAAGTGCCTTTCAATATTGTTCCTCTTAATATACAAAGGGAATCATAAAAGACTCATGACTTTCTCTGGTTTTTTTTGCATTATATATGCCACAATAAATTATCCATTCATAAGCCATTCATGTGACTCTTCATTCACTCATGTATTCATTAATGTATGCATTAATTCATTTAGCAAACATTTATTCAGAACCTACTATACAGAGATTAAGGGGTTTTTTTAATTTCAAAATATTAAAGGGGTATAAATGTATTAGGTTACATGGATCACTTTTGTTAATGCTTGAGTCCCAGCTAAAGGCATGCCCATCACCCAAATAGTGTTCACAGTACCCCTTAAGTAGGTTTTTGTCGCTCCCCTCTTCCCCTCTACCCCCTGGTTGATTTCCACTGAGTTTTACTTCTCTTTATGCACATGTGTGCTCATTAGTTAATTCTGATTTAAGGGTGTTTCAAAGTTTCTCACTTTCCAACCAAGTAAAAGTCATAGCAGATTTTCTGCAAAAGACTTCCAAATGAAATGTAAATACAGAAGAAAATAAATATTAAAGGTGAATAGCAACATTAATGACAGGCTTAATTCATTTTACCTTAGAAACGATGTTCTTTTCTTGGGTTCATATAATATCCACATAATTCTAGGACTAATAGGGGACCCGGAATCATAAAGAATAATATTTTGCTTTAATATAATATTACAAATAGGAAACTGAGTCAATATTTTGCATTATCCCTAGGATTCACTTTCTGATTTCATTATGCTGTAGTATGACAATACACCTTTTATTTTAGTTGTTAAATGAAATATCACTTTGGAATGAGAATATCTTAGAATGATATAGTTTATAGCTGCAGTCCCTAATCCCCAGGCTGGAGACTGGTACTGGCCACACAGCAGGTGGTGAGTGGTGGGCAAGCCGGGGAAGCTACATCTGTATTTATAGCTGCTCCCTATAGCTTGCATCACTGCCTGAGCTCCGCCTCCTGTCAGCTCAGCAACGGCATCAGATTCTCATAGGAGCATGAACCCTACTGTAAACTGCACATGTGAGGGGGGATCTAGGTTGTGCGCTCCTTATGAGAATCTAATGCCTGATGATCTGAGGTGGAGCTGAGGCAGTGATGCTAGCACTGGGGAGCAGCTGCAAGTACAGATTATCATTAACAGAGAGGTTTGACTGCACAATAAATGTAATGCACTTGAATCATCCCAAAACCATGACCCCCAAATGGAAAAATAATCTTCCATGAAACTGGTCCCTGGTGTCAAAAAGGTTGGGGACTGATGATTTATAGGATAAGTCCCATAATAGAATTAAATACTTCACTGATATTTATGCCATGCTTTTTGTTTGTATTAGCTAAAATTTATATAGCTAGTGTGGAAAAAGGAAATAATTTCTCCAAAGAAGCTTTCAAAACATTTAAAATGAAATAATTTCCCTTTTATGCCTATATCACCAGCTCTCTTAAATATTTGTAGTTCTGTGCATGTCTCAACAAAGCTCACTTTTCTCTACGTCTGTTTATATCGGATCTCCCCCAGAAGAATTATCTATACTCACTGCCTTCAATTTTTTTCATTCTTTTTTTTTTTTTAATTAAGTAAATCTTGATTTAGCTTCACCTCAATCACCGTTTCTAACTCTATCTTACCAATTGCCCAGGCTGAGGAAACTGGGAGTCATTGTTGACTGGGCTCTGTCTCTCACACACTGCATCCAATCCATCAGCATCACATCAATTCAATGCAAATTGTGCCATTCTTCTGCTTCAATGATTTCCTGTTGTTCTTAAAGTTCAAACCTCTTAACACACTGTCTTGGAAGGCCATTTGTGACCCGGGTCCTGCCTGTCTCTCCAGCCTCAACTCTCATCATATTTTCCCTTGCAGGTTGTGAGCGTACCCGACTGACCTATTTTTACAACCTATAACGTGCCAGGCTGAATTCTACTGTTCCTTTCAGTATAATTTCCTCAAGGTAGTTACTCTGACTTCCTCATTATGATCTCCTGCCATATATACGCTCTGCAGACTGAAGTCAAGTGCTCCAGCACTCTGAAACTCCCCGCAGTATGTACGACACATTATTGTATTTGCTTCCTTAATCATATCTCTCTCACAAAACCATAGTAATAATAAACATTAATTGAGTGATTACCATGTGCCAGGTTCTCCTCTAAGTGTGATACTTAAATAAACTCATTCAATACACACAACACCCGATGAGATAGGTACCTCTTAGGCCTTGCTTCATAGTTGAGGAAACTAAAACACAGAGAAGTACAATAATTTAGTCAAGGTCACATATCCTGGAAGTAGCAACATCGGTATTTGAGGCCAGAAGCTCTGTTCTTAACCCCTATGAATTTCATTAAAAAAACATAGTATTGTAGATATTCTTTAAAAATATTTTTTTGCTTTAATTGTAAATAATTCCACAGCAAATAAAGCAAACAACAGCAACCAAAAACAAAGACTCGAGCGCTTCCTGAAAAATGCATAGTCTGTCTGCACTGGGCCCCATTTCCCTCATAGCACAATCCCCTTTACAAGGAGCATGCATTTTCCAGTTTTCTATGATCTTCACTTTCTCTTGTCTTTCTAATAGAACTTGTTTCCTCCTTTATGATATCTTTTTTTTTTTTTCACTGCGGGAATTAAAGTTTTTGATTTGCTCTATATAAATTTCTTAGGAATAAGGATCTTTCTTATCTAACTTACTACCAGATTCCCAATGTTAAGCAAAGTTCTCAGGCAAAAATATAGGCATTGGACAAATACTTACTAAGTAAATCAATTAATGAATACATGAACTGAAGAGAAATTAAAGAAAGTGGAGAAGGTATGTCCAGACAGGGAAAACTACCTCAGGAAAGCAATCTCCTAAAGATATTTTTCTAAGGGTGTTGTAATTATGTTACCAATTTTTCTTGAGATTATGGGCTTCTGAAGTTTCTCTAATTAGGTTATTTTCTGGCCTTAAATAGTATGGTGGGAGTTAAGTAATAACAATTCTTTGCTGTACCTTTTGGGCACTATTGAATTAATATTTGAGCATCATTACTTATTTTCATCTTTTCTGTATTACCATGTATGCAACATGCTGTCCAACCAATCAATGACTACATTCTATGTGAGTGAAGTGTGTTAGCATAAAGCAATCAACAAACAAAACCCCCAAACATTCTAAAATCAATACCATGAAGATGGTTAATATCATTGCTGTGGCAAAGACTCCAAAAACATGTTACAAAGGTTAATGATGATGTGGTTTCCATATCTTGGAGAAATAGTGGGCTTTGGAGTCCTTTGTAGATAGTTGGTCTCTCCCTTTCTTCAGCATAGATTTTCTCTGCCCAGCAGAAATCAATTAATCTTTTCATGCCCAAATTTATACCTCTATAAACTGGAGAAAACCCTTGCTACCTATGCTCAGAAGAATGTTCTGATAAATAATGAAGTCATGTCTGAAATGTACTATGTAAAAACAAAGTATCATGATTTTTTTTTGCTTGGAATTAGCTGAGTTTTTGTTGTTTGTTTTTTTGGTTTTTATTCCTCAGAGTTTCTAACTAGTCTATTATAACTGAAGGACAGCCTAATACTTCTTGACCCCTTTTTCTGGGTTACTTGAGCAGCTCCTAGGAATGCTAATGTGCACAAAAATCACTCCTTATACTGTAAACTACTTCATGCGTGAACCAATAGTATACAAGTATGGTGCAAGACACTCTGTTAAAAACAAAAGGACAGAAATTTGTGTCATTTTCAATACGACTTGATCCTTCATATGGTTATATTCACTTTCTACAGTAAATGTTCAAAAGTCAGTTAAACAAAGGAAGAGCAAAAATGTGCCGTCACTTTCTCTGAGCCACTAAAGAAATCTTTGAAGTTTCCAGCAAAAGAAATTTCATCATAGAGCATTGGTGTTTGCGGAAGCACTTGGGTGTTGATGCAGCAAATCTTAATGAAATGACCAGTTGTTTAAACAGGATCAGTCTAACCTCATCTTTTCACTGATATTTGTGAAGTACAGAGTCTTTATGACATACTTTTGGACTAGAAGTAAAGGATACTTCCCCATATTATGCAGTTATTCACTGCCTCTGTGCAATCTTCCATTATTTTTAGAGTTTGGAATATTGAGAGAAATGTCTTTACAGTTTTATGTATTTCACAAAATATAATTAAATTCTAATTTTCACGGAGCAAACTCACTTTTTTTTTTTTTTCCAGACAAGGTAACAGAAAGTTGTCAGCGTAATAGCCACCTTAAGCCTTTATCAAGATGTACTCGGACAGGGAAAGGCACGTAAAAGACATCTGAAGTTCTGTAAAAGATATATTATTAAGATCTATTTTATCATGATTATTTTCTTGCACTTTTCTAATTGATTTCAGGTGGTCATATATATATTCCTCTTCCTGATCAAATTTCTTTTTCTAAAAGATCTTTGCCAAAAGATTTTTTTTTCCTCTTTTTGAATAGAAAAAAGATCTTTTGGTTCTTCATTGAAAAGACATTTGCTTTGGCAACCCTTTTCTCTTCAATTAACTGAGAAGAAATCTGAGGTCTGAGGAAGAGGTGTTATCCCTAAGAAGATCAACCCCATGTTATTGGTAGTTAACCCATCTTGATGCAAAAGATCTGGAGAAGGGAGGAGACACAAGGGCATCTAGGTTTACACTGATAAGAAAGAGGTTGTAAATGCTGAATCATGTTGTAGGAGGAGTAAGGCCAACTTTCAGCTTGAAAGTGAAGGTGAGTAGGATAGAGACCATCTGTACATACCAGAATCTTCTACCTTTATTTTGGAAGAAGGGGAGGGCTAAGCATGTTTACCTTGCATTTGCCTATATAATTCAATCACTCCCTGGCATAAGCTTCCTTCTCACTTACCAGAAGCCTCCTCACACCCAGTAACATATGTTTTCAATTGGAAAGTGCTTACAAAAAGACCACCTGCCAGCAAGGGGAATGTTTTTCCTCTCCCAGTGGGGGTCTTACAGACAGGATTGAATGTAGTTAAACAGGAACAGAGCAAGAAGCCTAGAATAATGGTGTTACGGGCTAGCATGCTGGAGATTTTCTTTTAAATAGAAAAGGAAAATGTATAAGATACCAAAATGATCACTTTTATTCCATTTTATTGGACCTCCATCAGAACTCCAAATCCTTTCTTCCCCCACACCTCCTCTTGGTATTTCTTTGTTCAGTCATGTTTCGTGATACACTCTAACAGTTTTGATCAAATAAATAAAATATCTTAAAATAATTTCCGCTTTTGAGAGTTACTACTTTAAAGCAAATAAAAACGTATCTGTGATCGTGCGTGTAGATGAAGCAAATCCTGTTGTTTACACTGCACCTATTTTAGTTTACAGTCGCCAAAAGTGCAGAGGGAATTGTGAAGGCTATTGAAGAACTGACAGCTGAAACATGTAAGTATTGAAATTAACCTCCAGTACCAAATGGCAAACTTCTGCACACACAGAATAAAGTCGTTTGGGGGGAAATTGAGGAAGAGGGGAATGAAAGAGGGAAGAAACTGAATATCCTCAAGGGGTTAGCAATGGGCTCATTCCTTACTTTTGGTGTCTGCCTTTTTTTTTTTTTTTCACACATACTCAGTCACTCTATGAAGTGTAAACAGATGCCGGGGGACTCAGTTCTGAGGTTTGATGAATTTTTTTTTTTTACTTTTTTGAATGAAAAGAAAACTGGATGAGGAAAGCCCAGCCAGAATATTGGGTGAGCTAAAAAGCTGTGGGTAAAGGAGTCACTACATATTTCCTTTCATAAAATCAATCTCACTGTCAAATAGCTAGAGGCAATGCTTCCTCTTTTGACATTGTTGGAATCGTCCTCCTCCTCCCCATTAGAGGTCATTACATGAATCTCACAAATACAGGGAGTGCAAGTAAAACAACTCCATCAGCACGGAGAGTCTTTTGTGGGAGTCTCAGTGGACTGGCCCTCATGCAAACGCTGCAGACACATTCCACAGGGGTGAAAGTGATCTCAGACACCCAGCTACAGTTGACAAAATCTAGGAATCAGGTGACAAAGTGGTGACATGGTCAATGATGACAGCCAAAAAACAGTTCCAAGTTAATATCACATACAGAGACTTGAGCCAGCTTCATTCTGTCTCACATTGTTATGTGGGAGAGACACACTGCAGTGAGAAAAAAAAATTCATTCCACAGGCCTTCACTGTTGTGTAATGAGATAACAACACAAAGGCTCGCTACCTATGGGAGGTCTTTGAGCAATTCACCACCCAGGAACCCAAAGTGAACTAGATGAACTCTTCTTAAAACAATAAGCTGAAGGTTCCAAACTGTATTACCTCACCAGGCAAAAGTGAGGAGAAGAAACGGGAATATAATAAAGAAATGGATAAACTTCCTATGTATGGTTACTTTCTCATGATGCAAGTCTCTTGAGAATTCGTAGGCTAGCACTGTTTATGTTAATAACTTGCTTTAAAAATAGCATGACAGAAGCATGTGCAATTCGTGTGTAATGATCTGAGAGCAGTCTTTTGGTAAGATGGTGTAGCTAAGTCCCTGCCAAGGCAATCCCTTTTCTACAATCCTCTAGGAAACAAGGATCGAGAATATTCCAGAAGTATCCATTGGTTTCTCGTTTCTTATGGAAAATCTATTTTTAATGTGATTTTTATGTTCTTTGTCCCAGAAGACTCATTCTGCAAATCATGTGATTTCTTTTTTCTTGCTCTAGGGAACAAAATCATTTACTTCTGCCAGAGGAGTTAGCGTTTATCATACAGCAGTCCTCCCTTACCCATGATTTTGCTTTCTGCAGTTTCAGTTACTCATGATAAATTGTGGTTCAAAAATATTAAATGGAAAATTTTACAAATAAACAATTCATAAATTTTAAATTGCACACCATTCCAAGTAGCATGATGAAGTCTTGTGCTGTCCCTCCTGCGCCGTCACCGCTTTGTCCAGTGTACCTGTGTACCTATAGATGCTACCTGCCCAGTTAGTCACTTAGTAGCCATCTTAGTAATCACATTGACTGTCATGGTATTGCAGTGCCTGTGTTCAAATAACCCTTATTTCACCTAACAATGGCCCCAAAGTGCAAGAGTAGTGATGCAGGCATGTTTTTATAATTGTTCTATTTTATTATTAGTTATTATTTTTAATCACTCACAATGCTTAATTTATAAGTTAAGTTTTGATCACAGGTATGTATGTATAAGAAAAAAAAACATACATGGGGTTCAGTACTATCCATGGTGTCAGGCATCCATTGGGGGTCTTGGAACGTGTCTCCCTATGGATAAGGGAGGACTGCTGTATTTGCGTTATATATACGTAACAGCCCAAAACTGCATGTCTCACCAACCTTCTCTTATGTTACATGTCTTTAGTACTAGAAAGAAAAGAAAAAACACAGCAATTTAAGATAAATCTATAATTTTGTTCAGAATATTCAGAGAGATAATGTGGCAGAAATGGACATCGAGTTTTAGAACAAGATGAAGGGCTGAAAAATCACTGTTTTTCCTCTTTTCAGACTTTAAGACCTTGAATTTGACCTTTATACTTGTCACCTTGACAAAGTATTATTGCCTCTCCCTCCCAACATCCCTTTCTTGCTCCCTTCTTCCCTCCTTCTGTTGACAAAAATTTATCGATGGCCATTTACTCTGTGCCAGACAATTCTACTAGGCTCCAAAGGTGACAGAAAAGTAATGGAAGATGAATGGAAAGTTTTCTCTTTTACATTTTACTTCGTATGCTTCTGAAATATTTGAATTTTGTCCTAAAAAGTATATATCAGTTTTTAAAGATATTCCAAAGAAGTTTATAAAAAATAATTATTCTAAAACAGAGGTCAGCAAACTTTTTCTGTATAGAGCCAGATAGCAAATATTTTAGACTTTGTGAGCCAGATGGTTTCTGTTGCAACTATTCAACTCTGCCACTGCGGTGTGAAAGCAGCCACAGATGATACCTAAATGAATGGTTGTGTCTATATTCCAAAAAAATTTTATTTATAGAAACAAGTGGTGAGCCACATTTGGCCCATGGGCTGTAGTTTGCCGACCCCTGATCTAAAATGTCAAGACAAGGCCCTGTACTCTAGAGAAATGTAGTCCAGTGACTAGTTCCTATAGCATCATGCATGAGCCATAAGTAAGCATTAAATTAAATGTCAGAGTACACAGATCTTAAGCAACTTATTAACCATCTTGGGTCTTCAGTCTTCTTATTCACATATTCATAAGGAATTCTAATTGGATATTTTTTAGTTTTTTTCCTACTCTATATACAACCAAACTTTCAAGAATAGAAGCTGCTTACTATAATTTCTCTGAGCAATATGTAGAGAACAGGCATGGGTTGTCATTGATATGACCTGAAGGGTGGAAGCTGGTGATCTGAGGGAAGTCAGTTATGAGTTCTGTTAAATAAATAGTAATAAGTCACACTTCATTTAAGAAGTATTTTTATGTACATATTCTCATACGATCTTCATTGTAACTATGACCCTCATTACAACTATATTAGATAGTAAGAATAGATACTATTTCCCTCATCTTTCAAATAAGAAAGTAGGAGGCTAGAGAAATTAAATGAGTTACCCATTGTCCTATATCAAATTCCTAGCTGAGCAGAATGTCATGCCAGCCAGGTCTTAATTTAGAGCTCTTCAAACCATGCCAGCCAAAAAAGAAAACTGCAATGTGAGTATAAAGTGGTGGGCAGCAGTACCAAAGTGGCTATTAAATTACACCAATAAAGGTAGGTATTTTGTAATGAAGTTCCATCAAGTAGAAGACAGAACATACCACCACCAACAGAACAACATAAGATGAAGAAGCTACCTACAGTGCTTGTAGACTGCACCAAAATAAAATCTCACACGCTCAAAAGTATGAGGAGTTCAGGCGAAGCAGAGCTTTTCTGTTCTGCCCATGTTTACAAAGACATCTCATTTTTACTTTCTGGAAGAAAGTATAATGATCAAAACATTAATATCTTTCTACTTAACATCCTTTAAAATAAAAATACATTTAAAAGTGGAACACTTTTAAAATTATGTTTTTCTCTTATTAAAGTTGAACCTTTGCCATTCCAGATGACAACAAAAATCTTAATTATTTCTAAAAACACTGTTTTCCTACTGATTTACTTTTCACTTTTTTTATGTTTTTCACACTCCATCTGGTTTTATGTATTCAATGTCCTTTTCCTTTTTGCCAAGTTCAAAAACATGCACGTGCATCACTCTGTGTCTTCAAAGCATTTTACAAATACTACCAAATTGAAATTCTTTAGTGGTTTAAAATTAGCACCGTAGTGTTTTTCTCTTGGGCTTCTAAATCAGTGGTCCCCAACCTTTTTGGCACCAGGGACCAATTTCACGGAAAACAATTTTTCCAGGGGGTGGAGGTGGAGCTTGGGCAGTGATGGGAGTGATGGGGAGGGGAGTGGCTGTAAATACAGATGAAGCTTTGCTCTCTAGCCAGCTGCTGGACTCCTGCTGTCTAGGCAACCCCCACCCTTCCTAAGTTTCATGAAAGACAATTTTTCCACGGATGGGGTGGGAGAGTGGGGGAGAGCGGTAGAGACCTGCGGCCTCGTCCCTAACAGCTCTGTGTTCCCAGGGTTGGGGGCCACAATTCAATAAATTACCTCAATAAATGGTTTTTCTTTTGTTTCCCCAAAAAGAAACTTAATTTCCATATTTAAACAAACATCTCAATTTCATTCAACACTTATCAGAACATATATGTAGTCTCAGCTTTTAAGAAAAAAATTTGGGGAATCCATGTTTTGTTTTTATTTTCCTGTTAAGTTCAACATTGGTTTGCACATTCTAGGTGTCAAGCGCTATGCACAGTGTACCCTGATATGAAGACAATGAAGTGAGTGTGCCTTTTGGGAACTCATGATTGGTGAGGGAGACAGATAGGAGCATGCCATTTCCTTACAGGAAGGCTGTGTTGAGCACTAGGATGTGGGAACAATGACAATGACAATGACGGTGATGATGACAATGATGGTGGGGGCAGCAGCTAATACTAAGTCCTTATTGTGTATGAGGCATTTTCTAAAAGCTTTCACACAATTACATCAGTTAATACAACAAACCATGGGAAACAACAAAGTATTTTGGAGTTATGGTAGGACAGCGATCCCCAGGGACAGGTTTCAAGGAAGACAGTTTTTCC
>RJWJ010034929.1:0-16957 GCA_004363605.1 Indri indri | reverse complement strand
TGTGCACCTTTGTCCTCCCCAGGGGTGTCAACTCCTCAGATTTCATCTCACTCATTTCCACACACACATTTTCTAACTCTGGCCCGGACTGCAGGAGTCACAGGAGTCCAGTAGGTCCTGGGTGACCTGCGTGACTCCAGTGCCTGGATGTTCTGGGTGGGCGTCCTCCCAGAGGGAGGGACAGGCACAATGAGAGTGCTAGCTTTCCTCCATCCAGACCCATTTTTTCCCTCCCCCTTTCCCACCCATGGCTGCTGAAAGAGACAATTGAGCCACCACAGTGAGGCTTCCACAGAGAGTGGGGGTCAGACCTTTCCTCTTGCAGTCCTGCAGCAGACTGACAGGTGCTCATACTGTGAGCTTCCTGCCCATAATTGCTCCTTGGTGCTACTTGCCCCATGACTCTATCAGAGTGGGGCATGCCCTGAGTCAGAGGGACATCGAACCTGTGTGGGCAGCCCATGGGCATCTTGGGACCAATGCACTTCTCCCTGGCATGGTCAGGGATTGATATTCAGGGATCCAGAGACAGACCTTCAAGACAGATCCTGTATCTCCAGGTCTTCCTTGAGTTGCTTCGGGGCAGGGAGGGGAGATTTGTGAATTAGTCTCAGGAGGCGAGGGAGCCCACATGGGCAGATTGGGGGAGAATGCAGTGTGGGTGCTAGCTGCAGCATGCTCCCAAGGCATCTCTCCCCCGACAGGAGGGCTGTGCTCTTAGCTCAGGGTGGCATCCTTGGCAGGGAACTTCCCAGCCCGCATCACAGTCGTGGGGAAATCCGGCTGGCTTGAGCTCCTACCTGCTGGCAGATACTGGGGAGCAAAACCTTAGAGGGCAAAGAAGAGTGAGGCTTGCCCCTGATTGCCAGATTTTGAATCTCAGATGGCCCCACCTCCGCAAGCAGACTTTCTGGTCTTCTTCAGCCCCTCCCAGGTGACTTTGACCAGAAGCTGGGAGCAGACCTTTGACCCCTGCTGAAATAGATACTTCGCAAGCTTTTGTGCAGGCTGAGGGCAAGCTCACCCAGCCCAGACCCACAGAGCTGCACTCCCCTACCCACACTACTATGGCAGAGAATTAGGACTCACCTGAAGTTCCAGGACCTCACCCACCACCTGGGGCCTTTGAGTGCTTCTCCTGAGGGTCTAGAGCCAGTCACAGGACCCCAAAACAACATTCCAGCTTGTTCCTCTGGCAAGCACCACCTACTGACAGGGAGGTCAATTTGCACACCCTTTACAATACTTTCTCAATCATACAGCGTGTGGTTGATTCTCACCCACAAGCACCACTTACTATCTCAGAGATTAAAATGGGTGTGACATCATCCAAACAAAAGAAAATAAAAAAATAAGAAGGAACACCTGCTCCAGATGAAAAGGAATCAGCAAAATAACTCTGGAAGTAGAAAGAATCGGAGCCAAGGGTCACCCCCAAAAGGGAACACCAGCTCTCTAGCAATGGATACCAACCAAAACCTGAATATTGAAGTGACAGATAAAGAATTCCAAATAGGGAGTATGAGTAAGCTCAATGAAATGTAAGAGAAAATGGAAAACCAACACAATGAAACCACAACAAAAAATTCAGGAAATGAATGAAAATTCACTAAAGAAATTGAATTATTAAAAAAAAATCAAATAGAACTTCTAGAAATGAAAAATTGATTTAAGGAAATGCAAAACACAGTGTAGTCTTAAGAATAGACTAGACCAGGCAGAAGAAAGAATCTCAGAGCTTGAAGACAACACCTATGAATTAAACAAGTCAGTTAAAGAACAGAGAATTAAGAGGAAGGAATGAAGCCTACAAGAAATATGGGATTATGTAAATAGGCCAAACATAAAAATTATAGGCTCAAGTGATCTTCCCACCTTGGCCTCCCAAAGTGCTAGGATTACAGGCATGAGCCACCAAACCTGGCCAAAATATTTCTGAAACAACATCATTTATAATATAATCAGAGACACATGTAGACACAAATAACAATTCTCAAAAATTGATTTCTATATTCAATACAATGTTAATCAAAATTGCAGCATGATTTTTTTTGTGTGGAAATTGACAAATTTCCTCAAATTTAATTTGAAATTTAAGAGATTCTTTCTTCTGAGATTCTTTCTTTTGCCTGGTCTAGTCTACTCTTAATAGACGCCTATGATAGCTAAGACAATCTTGAAGAACAACTTTAGAGTACTTTGCCAGATTTTAAGACTTATTCTAAAATGACAATAATTAAGACAGTGTTATATTGCATTATGATAGACAAATCGATCAGTGGAACAGACATGGATTCATGTATATGGTCATAACAGTATTATATTGATTAATATAACAATTGTACTAATGTAATTTAAGGGGAAAGAAGGTACTAAATCAATTAGATATTCCCTATGAGAAAATAATGAACCTTGACCTATACCTCACACCATATAGAAATTTAATTTGCAATGGCATAACGCTATTTGTGATTGGTAAAACACTAGAAGAAAAGCTAGGACAGTACATTCATGATCTTGAGGTAGGCAAAGAATTTTTGAACAGGACACAAAAACACAAATTATAAAAGAAAAAAATGACTTACTGGACTTCATCAAAATAACAATCTCTGTTCATCAAAAGACACAATTAAGAAACATAAAAAGAATTCATAGACTTCAAATGCATATTCTCAATACAAATGTAAAGATTTGATATCCTTCACAAAACAAGATATTCAAATGGCCATAAGACATATGGAAATGTTCTCAACATCATCAGAAAAATGCAATTAAACCACATAGAATTTCTACTTCACAAGCATCTAATTTGCTACGATTTGAAAAAGGCTAAAAAAGACTAACAATACAAAATATTGACAAGAATGTGGAGCAACTGAAACTCTCATACACTGGTGCTGAGCATGTGAAGTGTTGCAATCACTTTGGAAAACAGTTTTCCAGTTTCTACAACAACTAGACATAGACTTATTCTATGACCCAGAAATTCCATTTCAATATATCTACAAAGAAAATGAGCACATATGTCTACATAAAAACATATACAAGAATATTCACAACAGCTTTATCCATACTAGCCGAAACTGGAATAATCCAAATACCAGTCAACGGAATAACAAGTAGATTGTAGAATATTCATAAAATGGAATACCATATGATGAGATTTCAAATAAGTGGCAAATTCTTTTTGTACTTTGTTAGTGCTGTGTATTTGTATTGGAAAGGTATTGCAGTAAGAAATTCTTGTTCTGTTTTTATCGGAAAGCCCTGTTGCTATTGGTGTTGCCCTATGTTAGCACTACAACAAGAATACAAAAATTATTCCGACATGTTTGTGCTGATTTAAATATACTGGCTATAGATCACATATCTTCTCTAAGTAATTTTGTGCTGCCAACTGTAGAAACACACAGCTCTTCTCTTCTCCTCCAGAGCTAAGGCAGTCTCCTTTGAGAGGATGAATGACTTAGAGGCAGCATTCTGAGCTTGTTTATGTCATGCTTCCCTTTACGTTTTATGCAGCATAAAATTAATGTTGATTTGAAGTCTCGTGGAGTCCATATAGAAATCTCGCCTCAAGATGAATGAAATACATACCTAGTAAACTGATACATCTGAGAGGTGGAGTATGTAAACTGTCAAATCGAATTTTATTAATTAATTTATTTATTGAGACAGAGTCTCGCTCTGTTGCCCGGGCTAGAGTTACATGCCATTAGCTTAGCTCACAGCAACCTCAAACTCCTGGGCTCGAGTGATCCTCCTGCCTCAGCCTCCCGAGTAGCTGGGACTACAGGCACTCGCCACCATGCCCAGCTAATTTTTTGTTTCTGTTTTTAGTTGCCTGGCTAATTTTCTCTATTTTTAGTAGAGACAGGGTCTCACTCTTGCTCAGACTGGTCTTGAACTCCTGAACTCAAGTGATCCTCCCACCTTGGCCACCCAGAGTGCTAGGATTATAGGCATGAGCCACCATGGCCGGCCTCAAATCAAATTTTAAATACACATACTTTTAGCTGTTGATGCTAGTTATACAAAATAACTAGCATACATCTCCAAGATATAGGTGCAAAAATGCTCAGTATAGTACTGATTACAATATATTTGGTTTGTAATCAGTTTGAGTTATCAATAGAAGAATGTGTAAATAAATATCATAAATCTACATTATAAATATCATGTAGGTTTAAAAATGAATGAGCTGGATATTGCATGCAGGCATGAGAAAAATCTACAAAGTATACATTTAAATGATAGAAACAAACTAGAACATAGATACGAGTCCTATATATATGGATAGAAAGTACTGCTGGGCGTATCTGCTAAATAGTTATTTCTAAGTAAGGGGGTGTGGTGTCTAATGATGTGGCAGGAAGTTGTTTTATAATGTCTTGCATAGTAAAATACCAATAAAAAGCAAGTTTGTGTTGTTTTTACTCATTTGACTATGCTATGCTCAACCCAGTTGTATTTACAAACCTATTTCATACACACATGGGAAGATGATCCAGAGGTAAACTCCATCAGTTCTCAGCTTCCATAGTAAATCCCAGAGAGTTCATCCCCCTTGTATCTGGCCAGTGGGAAAATCTTGGCTTTCTACACAGGGCCCAAATTTCTTCTCCCTCTTGGTTCCAGTGGAACTCTCATCAACTTAGCAGGATTTCTCATTCAATAGTTCAAGGTGATTGCCTTAACCCAGAATTGCCAAAGATGATGCATAATAAAGTCCCCTGTTGCTCTAAATGAAAAAGTTCTGTTTAGTTAATGAGTCCAAAGACAAGCTTCCTGTGTGACTCCAGGGACTGCCTGGCATTGAGTCAGCTCCCTGACTCAACCTGCCATTCCATTGGCTCTCTGCACCCAGCTGCTTTCCTCTGATTGGTTACACTGGGGGATCCTTTCTTTGGATATGCTAACAGCAAATATTTGTCATAGAGGATATTAAATAGAAAAATCATTGTGTGATCAGGAAAGATGAAGGAAACCGCCCCAAAATTTGGGTGTTTCAAGATGATTCTCAAGCAGAAATTAGAAAAGTGTTCTGAAGATTTGTCTACAGGGGCTTTTGGAGCCTGGGTAAATATATTTCTTTTTTCTCATCCAGCTTCCTCCTAGAGAACTATACCTATCCGAGAGTTGAGCAATTGTGGTACGTCCTCTCTTGATGGGAATCACCTGAGCTAAAATGTGTTCACCTGTTGACTCTCAGTGCCAGGATACAAGCCAAAAGTAAAATAATGTCCTCCCTAAATCCTCTAATGTTTTTATCTCTTTTTTTCCAGCTCCTTGTACTTCTCCCTTCTCTCTCTTCATGCCTTTCTAAGACATTGTATTTCTGATCCTTTCATCACACTTCTTTTTTACTGTCTTGGAGCTTTCCTGCAATTCTACCTCCTCCAGGATGAATAGTTTAGATCTGTTCCCTAAGATGTTCTGGTTGGCTTCTTGGACATGTTTCTCTTCCTCTTCTATTGGGATACTGAGCATTTAAGACAAATTGAAAGCCGAGTTTGTTAAAGCTCTTATTTTTATGTAAACTGGATCCAATTAAATTCTCACAATACTGCAAAGTGTGAGTATTGTTATCCCCATGATGAAGATAGGAGACTTGAAATTAAAAGTTGAAATATTTTTTCAAAGCTTGCGTAGCTGGAAAATGGCAAACCTGGGACAGGACTCCACACATGTGACTTCAAGGAGCTCTGTTACACCTCTGCTGCTTCTCCTTGCCCTTGGCACAGAGCCTGCATTTCATCAGGGTCTGGAGACGTTGGGGGAGCTGAGATTACCACCTGAGCTGGTAAGGACATCAAATGACTATTTCTAACCTTTACAGATTAAAATCTCTATACCCTGAACTCTAGAGAGTTGCCTTTTTTTGGTGATTATAAAAAGAAATCATAAAGTTTGTATCTGATAAGTCATATTTTATTTAATGCAATTAAATATCAATATAAAAGTATCTTTAGGAAATGAAAACATGGCAACAAGAAGTATATTTGGTGGGTCTTGTTTTCATAAGTGGAAATCTTGTCACCCTCTCTTCATATGCATTTATACAGCCAGGAAGTAAAGTCAAAACTGACTATAGAACATATAGTACATTTACATTGATAGACTTCTAATTCCTTAACAACAGAGGGTGGAATTATTGTTAGCATGAACATATCCATTGCTGGCAGTATGCATACCATGATATTTAATGTCAACATAGCACAATAAACAAAAGAAACTCAATCAATAGGATATTTCACACACACATCACAGCACTGTAAAACTCCACTCTGGTTTATGTTTGTGGAGCAACTGCACAATCATTTGTTTATTAATACAAGTTTTTAGTGCAACATTTTCTTTGATTCTGTAAATGTATATTTTAAAATTAAATGGTTTAATATATTTACCAATTTAAAAATAACCAATAGACCCAAACAGTTCAGTAATTTGAGCCATGTTTTTCATTTCTGTTCTTGACCTTAGTTGCCTCTATTGGACTGTTTCGACTGTGAAAATATGGCTTTAAAGCTGTTAACTAAAGATCACCACACACTGCCCTATGTTGTTGGCCGACAAAACAAGCACCATAGGCTGAGCACTCATCACTTCCCAACATTAAAGCAATTGGTTCAGCTACTTGATTAACATGCTGCAGGGAAAACAACTGATGGGAATTTCCCCCCAACCATCTGATTTTGCATCTTGTTAACACAATCTTAGACCTCAGTTGCTTCAATTGTAGGAATTCGAAGCGTGATTCCTCAGTTGTTTTTCTTGTTTGGTCACTTTACCTAGCATGTATTTTACAAGTTCTATATATTGTTTATTCTTGTGTCTCACAGAGGTAGAAACTCACATCTTTTACTTAACAAAAAGAAAAGCATAGAAACAGTTGTTTTTAATTATTTGGATACATAATTTGTATATTTGGACAGTGTGTGGACGAGGGTAACAGGAGTGTGCTTTAACAAAGCATAGCATTTTACTATCAAGTTTACATTGCAGACATTCATGTTTTCCACTATCACATTCTGAGAAACTCCTGCGGGCTAGTTATTATGCATGGTGCCCTTTGTTTGTTTCTGAAATGATCACTTCTCAGGGAGGTTTTCCTTTGGGCAGGTGCCAATTAATTTCTCCTACATTATGGTGTTAATATCTGAAACCAAACCCTTCATGTTATGTCTCCAGAACTGCTCATTTTAAATTTTGAAATACAGTTGCATATACTAATAACGGTGATATTTCAGGCATCCCCCACAGGAAAAATGGAAGTTCTAATTTTTTTTAAAAAATATTTTCCTAAGAACGTCCAAATAACCTTAAAGAAGAAACCTGCTGTGGAATCAAGTGACTAGCATTGCATTTTGTTGCACTAGTAGTTTCTGGGCAAGGTTTTGCTTTGATCCAATGTAAGGATTCTTTCTACAGTTCATGAAATCTCTAGAGCTAGGCAGTTGGGCTATATTTGCAGGAGCCAAAGGAAGTGGATTTTTTCGATGTGCTGGCTCTGAAATCGCACAACACAGACCTCACTCATGGCTATTGTAAACCCTTGCCTGGGCTCCTTTTCATGTTGCTTTGCTTTGGGAGTGATGGGGTGATCCCAGGATAAGCACTGGGAGCTCCTGCGCACAGTATTGCTAAATCTAATGAGTGAAAGAGAAAGAATTCAAGCAATGATCTCCCTTACACTGTCTCCAAATAATGAAATAAATGCCCAGATAGTATCTACAATTTATCATTTTACATTGTTAGTGTTGAATCCATCATAATGTTAACTTTCAACATGATTTTCTACTTTTTCCTTAAAGCAGTATTCTCAACATTGACCTTACAAGCTCAGGAATTTTATTGCTTACTGGATCTGAAAGCGGTGTTGCCACAACCCAGTGTACTACCAGCTGAGAATTCAGGTAATTGAGTTTGTTCCTCACCAGAACTGGGAGGCTCAGCTCTTCAGTCAACCAACAATAGCAGAGGTTCCTCAACCTTTATGGGTGAACTAAACGCATCAGTATTGAATTAGAACAGCAAGGAGGCAAGAGTGTTGAGCAGTTATCTTGAGACTCAGGTGAAATCTAGAATATCATGCCAGTATGGGAAAATATGCGCAAGTTATAAAGTGTGAGAAGGCAGTTCAGGGAATCATGTGGTGCCTTGAAACCTGGCAAAATGACTTAGGAGTGGTGACTACATACACTATTGGATATGTGGGATTTAGGTTGGGCATGGTTTCCAACTAGAGTGTTGTCCTGTAACAGGGAATAGCTTCTCATGACCATGAGGCAGGCAGAGAATTACCCACAAAAGCCCACCTAAAATATCACTAGGCATTATGATCTAGGGTGCTGGTTTTTAAAAAATTCATTATTATTATATGGATATATTTTAAAATTATATGATACTATGATGGCATTAAATAAAATGGAGGAAATTTAAAACAACAAAAATTCAAAACAATCTAATTCATCACTGTCTCTAAATTTCTTGATGCCTTATTGTCTTCCTATCCACTACTAGGTTCTTACACTTCACCTTGGCCCCTATTCCTATGATTGTACACTTAACTTTATCGTTATCAATGCCTTTATACTTTCTTGTGGGCATGTGAGCATGCTCACACACATGTATATGCACAACCAATGATCTCATTTACACTTATTGAAAAAAAAAGTGAAAGCAATTAAACAAGAACTCCCTTAACTTCTTGTACCTGGTCCAACACTCTTGACTTTCCCCCCTTTGTAGAATAAATAATGTCCCTGTTCCTACCTAAATCCTTTTGATTTAAATGTAATCCTCTCTCCACTTTTCAAGTAATTCATTCCTGAAATTTTCTTCTTTCTCTCTCTTTCCCATCAGAAACTCTCTTCAAATGACTCACTCTCATCAGCATAAAAATATTCTAACTAAAAAAAGATTATAATAAAAGATAGTAATAGTTGATTTAGAATATCAATGGTATAATGGTGATCAGGAAGTTGGCTTTTAAATATCTGAACATGGGGTTTTGGGCAGTACTGAAAAGACATTTTAGAGAAGAAGTTCTAGGTGCTGGAGTAACTAAGGGGCATTAAAGGACTTTTGCTGGAACTTGTTTCTTATTTTCCAGGAAGAACATTTCTCTATACGGCCATGGAAAACGACAGTGCTATCAGTGAGTTTTTTCTTCTTGGACTGTCTACTGACCCCTACATTCAGGCTATACTCTTTGTGCTGTTCCTTTTGATTTACCTCCTCACACTGATGGGGAATTTTTTGATGCTGCTGGTGATTAGGGCTGATTCTCACCTCCACACACCCATGTACTTCTTCTTGAGACAACTGTCCTTCCTGGACCTCTGCCACTCATCTGTCACAGCTCCCAAGATGCTGGAGAATCTGCTTTCTGAAAGCAAAACCATCTTTGTAGAGAGCTGCTTCATTCAGGCCTTCTTTGTGTTTGCCACTGGTGGCACTGAGGCCTGTCTGCTGGCTGTGATGGCCTATGACCGCTATGTTGCCATCAGCTTCCCTCTGCTCTATGGCCAGGTGATGAGTAACCAGCTCTGTGTTTGGCTGGTGTGGGGCTCCTGGGGCCTGGGCTTTTTTGATGCTCTCATCAATATCCTCCTGGCTGTCAATTTAGACTTTTGTGAGGGCCAAACTATTTTCCACTTCAGCTGTGAGGTATCTTCTCTATTCCCTCTGTCTTGCTCTGATACCTCTGCCAACTTCACACTCCTGATCTGCTCCTCTGTCTTGCATTTCTTCGGAACCTTCATTATGATTGTTGCCTCCTATGCCCGGATTGTCTCCACCATCCTGAGCATTAGCTCTGCCTCAGGCAGAAGCAAGGCCTTTTCTACCTGCTTTTCTCATCTCATGACTGTGATTTTGTTCTATGGCTCAGGTTTCATCAGCTATCTCTTGCCAACTTCAGGTTCCCCTTTGGAAATGATCTTCTCCTTGCAGTACAGTGTGATTGCACCCATGCTGAACCCCCTCATCTACAGCCTGAAGAACAAGGAGGTGAAGGCAGAAATGGGGAGAATGTTCAGAAAATATTTCCTTCCTCTCATGTAGCAGACACAAAGTCATGATGAAAAGGAAACCGAATTGCTAAATGCAACATGATCAGGAAATGGACTTTAAGGAAAGTTTCTTGATTGCCCATGCTGCAAAATGCCACAGGAAACATGGAGGCATTTACCCACTTGGAAATGCTTGTAAAGAGGACAGAGAACTCTTAGGATGAATGAGATTAAGCATTATTTAGAGAAGGAGAAATGAATCAGGTAATCCTCTTTTCCAGGAGGTCATTTTACAAAAATGTTGATTTATTATTCATATCAACGTGAATATCTATTGCTATTAGTTACTCGTTACCCCTTCCCACTTCTTCTGATAATTACACCCCAAATCCTTAGGAAAACTGCTTCCCTCAAATTCATATGGCCATCAAGAGGGAGGGGTGATACTGTAACTCCTGATAGGCTAACTGTTCTATCCTGTTCTCCTGACCGCACTTTGGGGCAAGGAGTAAAACAGAGACAAGAAAAGCTATTCAGAATCTTTCTCTAGAAAATTTGAATATTGAGCAGAAATAAACAAAAAGAGAGACAGCATTTAAAACAAGGTCAATCTACAGTGTCTAAAGAGATTATGAATCCTGCTCCCCTGCTAGCTGTCCTTCCTTGGGTCATACTTTTAATAAAAATGGCAATAATAGTGAATTTGGTACATTTCTTAACTTTTGCCAAGAAGTATACTAAGTTCCTGTGGTAGGAAGATATCCTCCTAATCCCTGAAACCTGTGAATATGCTATGTTACATGGCAAAAGGGACTGGGCAGATGTAATTAAGATTAGAGACATTAAAATAGGAAGTGTATCCTAGATTATCCAGGTAGACCCATCTAATTGCTTGAATCCTTAAAAGCAATGAAACTTCTCCAGCTGTAGGTAGGAAACATAAGGCAGAAGGGAACATCAGAGATAATTTAAGCATGAGAAGGACTCAGCCCACCTTTGCTGGCTTTCATGATGGAGGGGGCCATAAGCCAGGGATTGTAGGTGGCCTTTAGAACCTGAAAACAACACACAGCCAGCAGCCAGCACTTCATGGAATTCATGGAACTGAATTCTGCCAACAACCAGAATGCACCTAGAATTGGTCTGTCCCCCAGATCCTCCAGATAAGGCCTGTTGACACCTTGATTGTGGCCTCATGCAACTAACTCAAAGCAGCAAAACCAGTTGAGCCCACTTAGACTTCCGACCTACAGAACTGTGAGATAATATATTTGTGCCATTTTAATTCACTAAATTTGTGGTAATTTGTTAACAGCAGCAATGGAAAACTAATACAGTACCTTACCTTTTATTATCCTACTTAATTGTCTCAAATAGATAAGTTCTATTATTAGTTTTCCTTTACTGGGGAGGAAATGAGATAGTATGTTTTATACCTGTGTCCATCTATTCATAGCAAGGAAATGGTGGAGCTGGAATTTAACCTAGGCAGTCTGAACTGAGTCTATGTTCTTAGTCACCGAACTGCCCCCTTCACTGCATCTACGAGGATCCCACATCCTTTCCGTAATTATCTATGATCAGATACATTGCTTACAACCAAAGACTGGTAACTGGCACCAAAACGGCTAACAAGGGTGAGTTGCAGGCAACAGAACTTCAGTGAAATTCAATGTGTTTAGAATTAGATATTTGGATAGGAGTTGGGAAAAGATAGTAATTACTATGTTACTGTTCTATTTTGTGAACTATCCTGTTTTTCCCAAAAATTGCTTTTCTCCCTTTAATCAGGTTATTCATAATCAAATTCTCTTGCTTACAAAGAAACCTAATTGGTTTTGAAATTGGAACTAGAGTTTGGTTGATAAGCAAGAACTCTCAGGAAAATGTGGATATGTGGAATCAGTTACTGTGCTAAGAAGAAAATGAAGTGAGTCACCCATTTTCCTGCTCATGGTACGTAATTGCCACTCATATTAAGACCCATGATTGCCTGAGACCATGAGTACTGTTCTACACTTCTGAATAATGGGAAGTTGTTCAAATTAAGCAAATCCAAGAGAATGAGAAATACAAAGACCATAGCGTCTTTTGTTTTCAAGACAATGATTTAATTTCTTTGTTTTTGACCTTAAGGTGCAGAATAAACTTCAGGGCTTTGCTTTTCCTATGCTGAAAGAATATTTGCCATTCTACAGAAGTAGAGCAGAGAGGCTATACAAAATTATCCTGTGACAGCACTTTCAGCTTCAAATATATCATTTAAATAAACAAATGTAAAAAAGGTCCTGCTGAGCATGTGCTAATGGAGCAGACAAGTGAGCTTTCTTCCATCCTCCTCTCCCTTCCACTTCTCCCTTCTCAAAATACTTCGTGAAAGGCAGTGTATTTTGATAAAGCCTTCAAATAAAGGTATTGCAGAACAAAACAAAAGAAAAAAAGCCCTGAGATGGATTCAGTGATCATCGGTGGTTGAATTCACTATCACAACAGTTGCTTATGGGAGGATTGGATGTTGATTAGGGAATTATATCATCTCAACAATTGGAATAGTGACATCTTGGAGAATTTGGAGGACCTGGAGAACCGTGAACGTCCAAGCCTATCTAGAACCACCATGCTGCCCTCGCCTCAGCATGCTTTGTCTGCCTAATGGAAGAAAGCTAGTAACTCCTCTCATATCCTGTATTCCTCCATGTGGATTGGCTAAGTCCTGGGATTCAAAACCAGCATTACCTGGAGGGTGAAATCAGAATCTGAGAAGGAAAGAATTATACCTAGAAGAAATAGATTGATTTTTTAATTCAGTAATTGAGGGAATATTTCTGGGAATGAATTTTATTTTTTCTCAACTAGAAGAGTCAATTTAATTTCTGTGCAGTGTTTTGTTTTTTAAATCATCTTACATATCTATTCATTTATACAGACATCATTTTACATAAATACTTGAATGGGATCATATCATACAATCTATTTTTTGTGATTTTTTCTTTTTTTTGGCTTGCCGCCCTTTTCACATCTTCTACTTATTCTCCACTCAATGTAACTATGTTAACCATGAAGTAGATTCTTTCTTTGCTTTCTCTGGGTTTACATAAGCATGTCCTAACAACTGTGCACATATGCACATATGTATACATATAGGAGCTTTTCCATCTCTGTTTTAAAATCTAGATAATATAATATAATATACATTTTCCTTCTGTTTGCTTTTCTCATTCATTAATAACGTGTGGAACTTACTACAAGTCAAATGGCATAGCTCTAATTTATTTTTTTTTATGTCAACATGAATTCCATCTCGTGAATGTGCCATAGTTTCTCAAACCATTCACCTACATTTAGGCTCGATTTGTTCCATTTTTTAAAAACTGAAAACAATGCTGCAATGAACATCTTTGAATACATAACATGAAATTTGAATGTTTTTATTTCTCTGGGATTGATTCCCAGAAATAGGATTGTGAAGCATATATATGTATTTAATTTTAATTGATGTTGCCAAATTGTTTTCCAGGTATGCTGTAACACTTTACATCTTCAACAAAGTAAAAGAGTGCCTTTCACCCCCTACTGAGGCTGCAATATGTTATTCTTACATAGTGATATTTCATTCTTCTGACCACCATGAAATGTTAATATCTTTTCACGTATTAGTTGACTATTTGCATTTGATATTTTGCAAAGATCATAGACACAGTCTATTCTTTTTTTCTCATAAAAAAGATTTTCTGTATTTGAAAAACACATGACACTGACATGATAAGATTGTTTTAAGCATCTGCTTAAGATTAATAAAACTTAATGCATGAATACTGTATTGCAAATTGCCCACATTTATTTTTTCCTTTTTAACATGTGACACATTGAATTTTAATGTAGAATAAGGACAAATATATCAATGCATACCTAGAGCACAGTCTATTTTTCTTTTGGCATCTTTGGCCATGCAAAAATTTCTGGTTTCTGTATATTCATGCAATTTATTTTCTCCAAACATTGTCACTCTACCCATCTACTTCACTTTTGATTTTAAAAATAGTTCCTATTTTTTTCCATTTCTATGTTTAAGTCTGTAATCATTTGGAATTCATGTTTGTACTAGGTGTGAGATAGATGCCTAACTGCATTAGGTTATGATGGATAGCAACTTATGACAGCAACATTTTATAAATAAACCATTCTTTTCTAACTAAATTAAAATAAAAATTTAGTTGTACATAAAATCTGAGATACATTTATGGGTTTTTTATTTTTATCAATGTTCTATTTATCCCTTTTAATAAAATGTCATATTGATTATTCTGATATTTGGTAAGGTAAGGCTTTTTAAAGATTATCCCCTACTACCACTATTACTCCCTTTCATTCTTTTATATGATCTTCAATATTCTTAATTCCGCTATAAAGAAAAATAGTTTAAAGATTACAGTTTAAATGGCATCAAATTTAAAAACTAGTCTGGGGATAGTAGATATTTTTGTGATATGAAATCATCACAATATTGTCAAAATAAGAATATGTCTTTCAGTTTGTTCAGACATTGTTTATATCCCTAAATAAAATTGCATAGATTATCATTATATAGGTCCTGTACCATTCCCTTTAAATGTATTCATAAGGTTTTATCCTAGCTTTATTGAGGTACACCGGACAATTAAAAATTGTCTATGTGTAAGATATACGACCTGATGATTTGATATACATATACATTGCGAAATAATCACCACAATCAATTAACATATTAATCACCTCACATAGTTACCATATTTGTGTGTGTATGTGTATAGTGAGAACACTTAAGATCTACCCTCTTAGCAAATTTCAAATATACATTGTTAACTATATTCACAGTGTTGTATAATAGATCTCTAGAACTCATCATCTTGTATAAATGAAACTTTGCACCCCTTACGAAAATCTCCCCATTTCCTCCTCTTCTCAGCCCCTGAAAACCACCATTTTACTCTGCTTCTATCAGTTTGACTTTTTTAGATTACACATATATGTGAGATTATAAACACACACACTATCCATGATTTCTTTATCCATTTATCTGATGTAGGACAGTTAGGTCACTTCTGTATTTTGGTTATTGTGAATAATGCTGCAGTCACCATGGGAGCACAGATATCATTCTGAGATCCTGATTTCATTTCCTTTGGATATAAACCCAAAAGTAGGATAGCTGGGTCACAACGTAGTTTCACTTTGAATTTTTTGAAGAACCTCTATACTGTTTTCTTTTTTTTTTTCTAGTTTTGTCTTTTGATTTTTTAAAATTATTTATTTATTTATTTTTATTTCAGAATATTACAAGAGTACAAGCACTTTGGTCACATAAATTGCCTTTGCACCACCCAAGTAAGAGCTACAAGTGTGCCCACCATCCAGACAGCGTACACTGTACCCATTAGGTGTGAATTTACCCATCTCTTCATTCCCCCTCCCATCTGCCCAATCCCTGATGAGTGTTACTTCCATATGTGCACATAAGTGTTGATTCATTAGTACCAAGTTAATGGCGAGTACATGTGGTGTTTGTTTTTCCATTTTTATGATATTTCACTTAGAATAATGGGCTAGTGGGGGGAGAAAAATGGCGGAGTTAAGGTAGCCTCCTGGTTCCCTGCCTCCAGAGAAAGAGATGTAGATCTCGGTCTGCTACACACGACCGGATTTCTCTCCTGCAAAAACAGCGAGGTGAATCGGTGGAGATTCAGCGGGGGACACACAAATCTGGAAAAAGAATAAGGCGAATGGGAGATTGGAATGCAAAACCTGGAAAGCGCGAACAGACAATAGAGAGTGGAGCGTCAGACGGCGGCGCCAGCCGGGTCAGTAAATGCACCGCGATAAGTCCCTCACGAGACAGTCTAGCTTCCCCACAGACTTACAAGCCCACCGAGAGGCAGGGGCTTGTGTGAAGTGAATGCAGAATTGTGCCAGGAAACGTGGGGCCCAGCGGTGAGGGGATACAAGCTGGAAGCAACTTGAACTTCCCGGAGCTCCGTCAGAACTGCACCCGCCAGGGGAGGAGCCGGTCCGGGCTACCACCGGAGGCAGTTAGGAGTCAGGAAGCTGGTCTCTGGCACCCGGCGGGTCCTGAATGGGGAGGTGATTACTGTGTAGAGGACTCTAACCTGGAAACTGCCACTGGCGATTGGGACTGCTCAGGGTGGGCCAGTAGAAGCGAGAGCTATTGCTGGTCTGGCGTGAGATTAGGGGAGGGAGACATAAAGGAGATGATGGGACACCCTGGTGACCTGACTGACTCCCTGATTGGGTACCTCCCAGCCCCTGAGCGGCTCCCTCTGGAGCCAGCGCCCTGGGGGCGGGCCAACGCCAGCTCAGGGCCCACAGCAGGTCGCGGTACGGTGTGGATCGTCTTCTTTCCCCCAGCCTGGGAGCCCTCGCAACCAGCTCGGCCCTTCCAGGACTTAATCAGCCAGGCCCGATTAATTGAGCGGTGAATTCTGAGTGCCTCCCCAGCTGAGAGGGGAAGACGCCTGTGGAAGCCGAAGGCGTTGGGTGGATGGGCAGACGGGTGAGCCAGCCCCTCCCCCTGGCCAGCGTCTTTCCCACGGCCTGTGAGCTTGCAGCAGCGAGACATAAAACCCCTCTCCCACTCTGCGATAAGCGCCAGTTCGTGGGGCCTTGGCACTGACCAATAGCTGACAACCCAGTGACTTTCCTTGCCAGACCGGTTCAGGTCATCTGGTAGGATTGCATTTCCGCCTCCGGTCAGCTACCAACAGAGAAACCGGTGTCTAGGGAATAAAAACCCCAGCAAGGGACCAAAACAAGCTCCCGAAGTAACCCCTCCCATCAAGAGAACCCTGGACAACAAACTAGCGGCTCCCTCTAGTGGCAGAACAAAACAAAAGTAACAGCGGACCCAGATGGGAAGGACCCAGTGAAAGATTTCTGGAAGCATGAAA
>RJWJ010034928.1:0-16960 GCA_004363605.1 Indri indri | reverse complement strand
AGAAATTAATTGGACAGCTGAAAATATATATAGAAAAAATTAGCCGGGCATGGTGGCACATGCCTGTAGTCCCAGCTACTCGGGAGGCTGAGACAGTAGGATTGCTTGAGCCCAGGAGTTTGAGGTTGCTGTGAGCTAGGCTGACGCCACGGCACTCGCCCCAGGCCAGAGAGTGAGACTCTGTCTCAAAAAAAAAAAAAAAAAAAAACAACTTTAGATATTCATGCCCACAAGGGGCTCTTAGGTGGAAAATGTTGCCATGTATAATCTCTAGTCCTGTATTGGTCATCTTGCGAAATAGACCTGCACCCACAGATGCTGCCTCTTTGTGGAGACCGTGCTAGCCCTATTGGGTGTTCCAGCTGGGTGCTCATTCTTGATCCTCATTTCTAGGCATTTCTAGAAGACTTATTGGGACATGTTTAAACCTGCGTCCTCCCCTCTCTCCTCAGGTGCTGTACCCTGTGTGCCACGTGCGTAACCTGATGCTGTGGAGTGCAGTGTACCTGCCCTGCCCATCCCCGTCCACCCCCGTGGACGACAGCTGTGCACCATACCCAGCCCCAGGCACCAGCCCTGATGATCCCCCCTTGAGCCGGTGAGCCCAGGGGTTATGCCACAGGCCTGACATTCTGTTTGGGTATATTCCTATGTTGGGACATGCCCAGGAATGGCCAGAGATCATGCCATTTTCTTGCTCTGCAATGTCTTTCTTAGATCTCTGCAGTTTTTTCAGGAAAGTTATAACGATTTCTGGGCTACGAAACTGTAAGGCCTTGTTTGTGGAAGTGAGCTGGGCCCTGTTCCTTCCTTCCTTTTGCATGTACCGAGCAGTTTCTCAGTTACGGAGCAAATTGTCTGGGTTCTCTGTGACCCCCTGGTTTTTGTTTCACCCTCTGCTCTGTGTTCCTCCTTCCTTGCCATGATTAGTCATCTGAGGCTTGAAAGGCAAATGTAGTCAAATGATAGAGAATTTGGCTTTGCCACTTGTGAATTAGCTTTATTAAATTCAGATTGATAGATAATACATTAATTTAAAATACTGTAATATCAAAAAATCAACAATGCTACTTTGCCACCAGCTGAGAAACACAGCAGCATCATAAAGAATATCTTTTTAAAAATAGCATTTGCTGTTAGCTTATTTGTATGTTTGGGGCATGGGGGGAGGGCGGTGTTAGGAGATCTGCAGACCAGGAGGAGGACTCAGCTTCGCTGCGCTAGCAGTGTGAGCCTCACTCCGGGGATGCCACAGCTCCGTGAGTAGCTATAATGGGCCCAATTATGAAACAACAGCCCGTTAAAACCTCTCAGCTCCTACTTCCCTCTGAAGTAGTCTCTGAGATTCTCATTTCATCCAAACTCCTTTCTTTTAGGCTACCAAAGACTAGATCATTTGACAATCTGACCACAGCCTGCGACAACACAGTGCCTCTGCCCAGCCGGCGCAGCAGTGACCCTAGCCTGAATGAGAAGTGGCAGGAGCACCGGCGCTCACTAGAACTGAGCAGCCTGGCTGGCCCTGGAGAGGAACCTCTTGCAGCTGACAGCCTCGGGAAGCCCACCAGAGTGCTGGGGGGCGCCGAGCTGTCTGTTGCAGCTGGAGTGGCCGAGGGGCAGATGGAGAACATTTTGCAAGAAGCCACCAAAGAGGAGAGTGGGGTAGAGGAGCCTGCCCACAGGGGGAGCACCGAGATGCAGGAAGTCAAAGAGGAGGCTCTCTTAGCAAAGGAGAGCAGGAGGAAGACGCCCGAGGGCTCAGCCGTGGGACTTCACCAAGACCCAGAACTGAGTGGTGCCGCTCTGAAGAGCAATCCAGGCCCGAGCCTGTCTCTGTTCTCACAGGATATTCCTGAACAGCAGGGTGGGCATAGTGCTCTCCCCAGTTCTCTCCAGGCCCCACCCGGCGGAGAGAATTCCCAGGAGGTCCCTGCGGAGCAACTTCCAACAGGAGAGATGGCAGAGGATAACGAAGAAAAAGTCCTTCTAGTCCCAACAGATGAAAAAGTTGGCTATGATACCTCACAGTCACATTCTCTACCTTCCCAAGTCCCATTTGAGACCAGAGGACCAAACCCGGACAGTTCCATGGACATGTTAATGGACGATAAGGTAAAGTCAGAAAATGGGCCTCAAGGCCACCATAGACCTTGCCTGGTGAACGCTGGCAGGTTCAGTAGCAAGGACGTGCTTCCCCAAACCATGGAGCCCAGGCTTTCAGAGAGGAGCCTGGTTGAGAGGCCCCAGGTGGGGCCTCTGGTACACAGGACTTCCCTTGGCAGCACTCTCAATCCAACACGTCCCCCTTGTGCCTTGCCTTTAGCTGAATGTAAAGAGGGACTTGTGTGCAACGGTGCCCCAGAGACTGAAAACCAGGCCTCAGAGCAGCCCCCAAGGCTTAGCACCCTCCAGAAGTACCCCACACCCAATGGGCACTGTGCCAGTGGGGAGGCTGGTAGGAACAAGGACTCGCTCAGCCGCCAGCTGTCTGCTACAAGCTGCAGCTCTGCCCACTTACACTCAAGGAACTTGCACCACAAGTGGCTGCACAGCCACTCTGGAAGGCCGTCTGCAAGTAGCCCCGACCAGCCTTCCCGCAGCCACCTGGACGATGATGGCATGCCTGTGTACACGGACACGATCCAGCAGCGCCTGCGTCAGATTGAGTCGGGCCACCAGCAGGAAGTGGAGACCTTGAAGAAACAAGTTCAGGAGCTGAAGAGTCGCCTGGAGAGCCAGTACCTGACCAGCTCCCTGCGCTTTAATGGGGACTTTGGGGATGAAGTGGTGAGTAGGCCTCGGTTCCTCCATAGCTGCCTGAGGAGACAGGGCACACTGAGGCCAGGCACCCTTTGTGCTCAGTGCATGGTGATGGTGCAGATTTCTAAAAGGATTGGGAAAGTCCAGAGTAGCCCTGTGGAGAGAGACTGGAGATCAGCCTCAGCCATATAAATGGCAGCTTGCCGCTGCTTTTCTGCTTTGCCGACTTTCCACAGATGTCCTCTTGGGCAGTTAGAGAAAGAAAGAAAGAGAGTTAGCACTCACTACATGATTGATAAAATCTCTTCAGAGAGGATCACGTGTCTTCCGAAAGGCTCGAACTCCTGGGCAGAATGACATTTGTAGGGCAATGCCAAGTATTCCTATCAAATTGTAGTTCCTGTCCTATCTTAGTAGCTAGTAAAGTATTAGCCCTCCCAGACATGGGCTGTAGCTTTGAAAGGTTTACTTCTCTTTCTCTGTCTCCCTCCCTCCCTCCCTCCCTCCCTCCCTCCCTCTCTCTCTTTCTCTCTCTCCCTCCCTCCCTCTCTCTCTTTCTCTCCCTCCCTCTCTCTCTTTCTCTCCCTCCCTCTCTCTCTTTCTCTCTCTTTTTCTCTTTCTTTCTGTCTCTGTCTCAAGTGCTGGGATTACAGACATGCTGGTTTAATTCTCCTCAAACAACTGTTTGTACCCACCCGGAGGCAGGTGCTGGCAGTAAAAGTGGAGAGAAGGGATTGGTTTCTAGCACTGTTGAGGAGTTAGCACTGATGGGGCTTGGTGGCTAGAAATGGGGATACCAGAGGGGAGGTTCTCAAGGAGGTGCTTCTGGGCGGGTCTGACTCAGTAGGCTGAAGTGCAAGTGTGAGCCTGGCTCTGAAGTGGTCAGCGTACATTAAAGGCGGGCACATCCAATGACTTTCAATTCAGAGTGACTTCTTGGCTTTTCCTTCATGCCAATGATGGTTTTTCATGTTCCCAAAGAGTCTTCCCGAGAAAGGAGGGCATGCCCAAAGCACTCAGCTTTAACTAAGTGGTGGGGTTGGATTGACAGGCGCACTGGAGCAGCTGACACTCTAGAGTTCCCATTCCATTTTGGTCACTTTTCTCTTGCTTACTTTCTAGAATCCTAAGGCCTTATCATTCCACTCCACAGTCACTGTGTACAGTCACTGCACATAACCCATGTATCCCTCTCCCAGCTGAGCCCAGCCTCATCTCTGTCCAGCCCACTTCTTGATGGCCGATGTATCTGCAGATTCGGCAGCTCTATCACTCAGGCCCACCCAGAATCCTCAGTGTTCCCTCCTTTACCAAGCCCTTTCTTGTTCTGGGAGGAGACCAGGTTCATTCTGTTCAGCTGTGTTTGTTTGCCAACAGACTTCAATCCCCGACTCGGAAAGCATTCTGGATCAGAGCTGTTTGTCTCGCTGCAGCACAGAGATTTTCTCTGAAGCCAGCTGGGAACAGGTGGATAAACAGGACACAGAGGTACAGGCTCAGCCCCTGCTCTGAGTGCCGTGTATGCAACTATTAACATTTTGTGGTTCTCCTCCACCCCCACCCCTGCCCCATGCCCTGGCCAAGGAAGAACCTCCTCGCACGGTTAGCCTGGAGCCTTTGGCATCTCAGCTTCTGTGAACCCACATCAAACTTAGAATTTCTAAGCCAGGGAGACTCAGCAAGCTGTTCTCCCTCTTCCTTGCCTCTACGAACTGGAGCTTTGCCAGCTCTCACAGTGACCCAGGGTGCTGCTGCCTGCCATTTTATCTTAGGGGAGATTGGAGTCCCCTCCAGGGAAACGATTTGGACGCCTTTCTTGTACTGTTGACATCAAACCTGCTGGGCCGGTGCCACTGGAGCTGATGTGGTCCTTGTGACTCTTGCTGCCCCAGCATGGCTCTGCTGGCTCCAGCTGTAGGGCTCATCTCCTGTCACTAACCTGGTCCCATGTGTTTTGCAGATGACCCGTTGGCTCCCTGACCACCTGGCTGCCCACTGCTATTCGTGTGACAGTGCCTTCTGGCTCGCCAGCAGGAAGCACCACTGCAGGTGCCATTGGGGAGTGTGGTAGGGTGGGCTGGGTATAGAGGCTAAAGTTTGGCACATAGAGCCTGCAGAGTGGAGGGTTGTGAGCATCTGGCTGGCGGTGTTCTGTCTGAGGCAGACCCCTAGGGTCTGATCTTCTGGGCCTCCAAAATTAGTGTTTGCAGAACTGCGTTTGGTATCTTTTTTCCAATTCAGGACGATCGCTATTAAATTTTAGAATGTGCAAATGATAGCCTTTTTTGTTTTGTTTCCCAGATTGGTAGAGCGACAGCCACTACTGGAACCACCATTTCTTATTTCCAGCTTAAAGTTTCTTCCCATTCAACATGGCTGCCATGAGCAAAAATAGTTCTCTTGCTATAGGCAGGGAACTTCATTTTCCTACTCCCCTTCCCTGCTTCCTGACTCTAAACTTGTTTTACCTTGTGCCACTGGTGAGCAGCTGTAGCTGGTGGGGAGCAGTAGGGACAGCTAAGGACAGAGTCTTCCAATCCTTAAGGCTCCTGACTTCTTTTTCCTTCTGGATTGCAGTAGTGAGTTACTAGGATGCTTTGCCCCAGCTGGGATGGCAACTGTTTGGCGGATGTTCAGTGTTCTTGGGACAAGACGTTTATCTGAGTCATGCCATGGCTCACCCACATGGGTGAACCTGGATTGAAAATGGAACAACTTCCTTGCCTAGTTATGATGCCTCTGGGACCATATATCTCCCACCCTGCACCCCATGCCCGAATGTCGTTGGTTGGCTTTTCCTGAGCTCTTTCTCCCCTCCTTGCAGGGACGCTGACTGTGTTGATCAAACGTGGTGAGCATATGCAACAACCTGTCTGTGATGTCTGTACATCTACAATAACTTCACACTAACGCTGTCATTCCCCCCTCTCTGCACTCATTGGGGTGAAGCCGGGGCTAGGGTCTGCAGGCAGGCAGGTAGGCCTGGGGGTACCGAAAGCAGCTGACTGAGGAGACCGTTGAGGGTGTCAGGCCGCAGCCATGTGCTCCCCTACTCACCACACAGATCAGCCAGGCCATCTTGCTTGTGACAAAAAGCAGTGTTTCAGCAGGGGCTGGTCTCGTGTGAGCCAGCTGGGTTGTCAGAGCTGTTTTTGGATCAGTCATTCATTCAGATGCCAGAATGATGCTAGTAACTTTCAGGTCAAATGGCATCACTGCTCCTTTCTTTTTTTTTTTTTTTTTTTTAAGAGACCAGGACTGAACAAAGGTGATCTTTCCAGATAATTGTTTTAGCATGAAGACTCCATTTAGGGTCTTTCAGGATCCCCTGAAAGAAGTCAGAAAAGCTTAACTGATCACATTCATGCCAGCCTTTTCAGCTGAACTCCAGCAGGGATGTTAAATAAATGTAAACATTCAGGATTTTTTCTGCGTAACCATGGTTCTTGCTGACTCATGCTTTTTAGAAACAGAGTTGTGATTTTGTTTTAGTTCGCTGTCCTTCCGTTGCACTGTGTCCCACCTTTTCCTTTTGCAGTATTTCTTTTGTCCCCAAACGGTCTTCAGTATTCTCTCCTGTGCCTGAGTGGCCCTTAATCCAGCAGTAGGTTTGCATTCTGAGGAACGTAAATGAAGGTAGTGAGTAGACGGTGGCTAAGAAGGAGGGTTTCCCTTGAGCTGCCTTCCCCCTAGTCTTTGGTGAGCTTGTCAGGCTCCTTGGAGTTTCTTGTTCTTGGGCTCATTGGGATTGATTTGTATTTTTGGGCCCAGCAAAGGTAGGGTTGTAAGGTGGGCAGAAACTCATCCTCTGCCACTTCCCTTTCTTGTTAGCTGTGACGGGCAACTGTCTGGGTGTACAGACCTGTGTGGCACAGATGCATCAGAGCTGGACTTTCAGGGGAGGGGGAGAGGGAGGCCTGGGCCCTGGGTGTAGTCAGGCCTTATGGAAGAGCTCTGATTTTCCCTGGAGATGCACGGAGCAAGGGAGTGAGCCATAATTGACTGACACCTATCTAATAAGGGGTATGTGTGCGCACGTGTGTTCATCTGTGCTCTTGTCCTTCCACCTCTCCTCTTCACTCTGAGCATGCATCACGGGCTGCCTGTCTCCTGGCTTTGCATGCTGCTGGCAGAGCAATCCAAGATGGCAGCAGTCTACCCTTCATGTTGCTGCCTCTGAGCCCCTGGGAAGTGGCCGCTGGGCAAGGCTCCTTATTCCCTAGCTGGGCTGAGTAGTTGTTTCTCTCATCTGAAGGGCCTGAAGGCAGCTCCATTTGACTCTGGCCTCTCAGTGATCACAAGCTACACAGAGGCCATTGCCCAGGTGGATGTGGCCACTGGGTTTTCTTGGATCGGGACTTACCCATTATTGGGTCCATTTGTTGTCACAGATGTCTCTTGAGCAGCATCCTCCTGTAAACCTGGACACCTCCAGTCATAGTGGCGAGGCAGCCAAGTATCTTTGGCCCTGGAGCGAAAGTGGCATGTGATTCTGCTAGGTAGGGATGTCCTCCCTGCTCACTTTGTTCCTGGGCTAGAGAAATGAAAGTGTTTGATCTCAGAGGAGTCTCCAGCACATCCAGATTACACACAGCCAAGTCCGCCTTTTGAAGTTGGTTTCCCCATCCCATACCTACTAGCCGAAACTAACACTGTTTTATTTCTTCTTCCCATTTCAAGGAATTGTGGGAACGTATTCTGCTCCAGTTGTTGTAACCAGAAGGTTCCAGTGCCCAGCCAGCAGCTCTTTGAACCCAGTCGAGTGTGCAAGTCTTGCTATAGCAGCCTACATCCCACAAGCTCCAGCATTGACCTTGAACTGGATAAGCCCATTGCTGCCACTTCAAACTGAAGCTCAGTGACCTGGGGTGGGCAGAGGCCAAGATGCTATTCCTCTGACAGGTCCACACAGCCTGGGCAGACCGAGAGCCCGTGCACTTGGAGTGGGGGCATGGAACTACCTGTATGGAGTGACAGAAATTTGGGATGTACCACTGGATTGTAGATTGACTTTTCTTTTCCTGTCCCTCTCCCCCGCCGCCCCCTACCTTTTCCATCCTTCCTCTCTGCCTTCAGAAAACAAAAAAGTCCCTTGGTTGTCTTAATTTTTTTTTTTTTTTTGGATGGAAGACCAGAGGATGCCAGGCCCTCTGTAATAGCTGAGCCGCCTGCTGTCAGGTGACGCTGAGGGATGGCTTGGTTGGTTCTTCTGGGTGGGAGGAGGCTGGTCAGAGCCAGGAGTGGACATCTGAGACAGTGAGCTGGGAAGAAAGCCAGTGCTAACATTTGTGACCATTCCTCACGCCACCGTCACATCAGAGCTGTTTGGGAAACCTTCGCTGTTGGGGAGGCTGAAAGCAACTTCCCTGAGAGCACTGCCTGGTGCCCTCTCCCTCCTGAAAGGGGCTGGGTCAGCCCCATCTCACAGATAACTGGGATTGACATTTGGAGGGAGGGGCACATGGTAAATGGCACTCCTTAGACCCCGCTTTGGGAAAGGAAGGTATATGCTCCTTCGAGGCAGGTGAGAGGGGCTGGGAATGGGTCTCCAGCACGTTGTCCCCTTTGGGATTCTGTTTTTAACTTGACCCAGATTGGGGGCTCCGTCAGGGGGCTGCCTCTCTGGGCCAGGCTCTGTAGTGCTTCCCATCCTCAGGCATAAGAATGCAGACTGGCCGAGGCCAAAGCCTGCCCTGAGCCCAGGCACACCTGGGTCCCTCTTCCAGAGCCTGGTCCCCCAAACAATCTCTTTCTCGGCCAGCACAGGGAAATCCAGACTCAGGGTTCCAAAAATCTCCCTTTCCCAAGCCAAACAAATCATGGATCTCCCCCTTGAGGGTAGAATCAGCCTTTAGAGTTGGAAGCCTCTGGAAAAGGGAGTGAGTCCCCATACAATCAGCCTTCCTCCTCCCCTTCTTGCAGCAACAGGAAGGGCCCAGCAGTCCTCTTCCCTGCTCCTGGCTGCCTGAGTAGGCATGTGTCTGGCTGCTGGCCAGCAGTGAAGGGCCACTTGGTGACTCTGCAGGGTTCCTTAGAGAAGTGACATGGCCTGGAGGAGATTTGGGGCACCTTTCCTCAGTGAGCTTTGATATGGTCCAGAAAGAGCTTTATATCAAGAATATTTGTGGTGGAGGTGAGTGTGGGAAGGGTGGAGAGGAGTTTAGATTTGTGCTTTGTAATCTTGGCATCCATGTTTTGTGCCTGCCCTCCCTCTTGGGGAAGGGCCATGCTTGGCTCTGCTGAAAGCTGCTAACTGGTGACAGGGCACAGAGAAGCCTAAGTTCTGACCCTGCCCTGTACTCTCCTTCCCCTTTGGAAGCAGTTCTGTGGCCAAGGGCAAGTTGTGTCTCAGGAAGGTGGCTCCTGTGTGTGCCTGAGTGTGATTAAGGTGTGGCCCAGAAGCCTTTCCTGGTGCTGTCAGTCCAGGCAAAGCCCAGAGCATCTGCGCACATCTCTGACTTCCAGCGGCAGCAGGTTGCTCAGAGTTTGAGTTTAGGGAAACAAGGTGTAGTAGTTCTCCACACTCGGTGTGGTCTGGTCGTGCAGGTAGGGATACGTCGGTCTAATGGAAGATTGTGCAGTTCCTAGTGACAGGTGCCAAGAGGTTATGATACGGGTTTCTTGGGTCTGATGTACAGTGTGAATAAATGCTTGCAACTTTTAGCCCTTTTTTGATCAATGAAGCACTTTTTTAATATTTTCCTTTGTATGTAAAGGAGGAACCGTAACTCTCCGTAGCTGTACATATAACCCTTTTCTCCTAAAGAGGAGTCAGTCATTGCTCCTATATTTTTCATTTTTTGTCAAAGCAAGAAGTAAATACTTTAGAATTGTTAAATATATAAATAAAGCGAATAAAGTTGAGTGTTCCGCATGGTAGCATTTGCTAACACGTTCTAATTCTTTGCCCTGTGGTTTATCCCCTCCTCATCCCTTTTCCCTCTCACACAGAAGTGGTTAGAGGTGCTGCTGAGAAACTGACCTTTGGCAAAGGAAAACTACGGATTTCTTTTCGGCTCTAGACCTTGGCAAGGAGCCCCACCATGATGCCCAAGCTCTGAAACACGTTTCCTTGACGACTTTGCCCCTAAGATCTCCTAAGCTAAAAGAAGGTAAAGCAGTCAGACATCTCAACAGTCAGCTGTTCTTATCTGAAGAATTGCACATCAGTAATAATTAAAACTACCTCTGGCCTCTAGGCCGTTTTTGGCTGCTGCTCTGATTTCCGGGCAGCCAGTGCTCTGGCCCCTTAATTCCACCCCACCCTGGAAGCATCAAGCTGCAGTGTCAGGAACAGAGCCCTCGTGCAGTGATGAGTGAAAGGAGATGAGGGGTGGGGACTGGAAACCGCTTCTGCCCATTGTTCTTGGGCGACAGAATGTGGGCGGGCAGAGAAAGAACTTGGGGCAGACATGGAATTGGATGTGATTGGGCTATGTGCCCAAGGAGAGGTCTCCCACCCTCCGTCCCCCCACACAGGGAGGAACCTCTGCTCCTCAGATCCTTGACTTCTGCTTCCAACCAAGCAAGGCTGTGGCGTCTAGTCACTTCTAGACTAGTTCTTGGCTCTTCACAGAGGTGGATTTTATTTCCCCTACGTCACTGCTGGGCATCCTACCCATCCCATGGGACTGTGCGTGAGATACGTTATGTAGTACCTTCCTTGGGGAAGTTAGTGTTGTGGTGCCCAGCTCTGGGGTTGCCAGCCCAACATCTGTGGTGAGTAGGCTGGGCCCAAAGAGTGACCTGCTCAGAGCCCCCCCTGAGGACTGTAACAACTCTTTGGGGCGGGGCAGTCCCTCTAGCGTTACTCTCTGGATGTACCCTCTGCCTAAAGTATATAAGCACTTCGAGCTCACCCGTGAGTGCGGTCCAGCAGGTGTTTGAGAATAAGTCTGTCCTCTAGGGGGCGAGGGTGTCACCTCAGTTGCCTTCAGTTCACCAAGGAACCCAGTCTGTATTCAGACCAAGTTGTGAACAACCTGTATGCCATACCCGGCGTGTGTCTACACATAGCCACTACTGTTCCTGAGGTCTAATGGTTTAGCCCCCAGTGAATCAAGACACTGGCATAGCTCAGCGAGGCTGTTGGGGGCGGAGGGGGGTGTCCATAAATGGAGAGCTGCTGGGTATAGGAAGATGAAGAGCAGAGATGCTGGGGAGACACGCACAATGTGGATCAAAGGCAAGGAATTGCCCAGGTGAAGGTGGCTGCACATGGCCAAGGGCAGTTCTCTGTGTGCAAGGCCACCTTTCTTAAGGCTATCACGAGGAAATCGGTCTGAAGCAGTGACCTTGAGCTGCCAGGATGTCTTCATCTCAGAACTTCGTATCCTGGCACGCTCATTACCTTCCTTCTTTCTATACTTTGGCCTCCTTAACCTCAGTCCAAAAAGATGATACTGCTGCCTTAATCTACTGAGATTTTCTAGTGAGGATATATAGTAAATTTTTTCTCTAGTAATTTTGCTAATATGCTCAGTTACTTTCCATGTTAGCGAAGAGTATTTTGAGAATAATGGTACTATGGCAGATCTAAAGGAGAATGAACAGAATGGTGCCAGAGGATCTGTTAACCAATCTCTGGCTGTTAACAAATATCAAAATGGGAATTGAAGATACCTTCTAGAATAAGATCATAAGCTATTGTCCTTGAGATAGTTGATACACTTGGCTGCTTGCACTTGAGGCTAGGAGATCCCGTGCCTATTGAAGTTAACTCCAGCCCTGACCTCTGCTGATCTTTGAAGAATGAGGGCTGATTGGAAGGTGCTGTTGCAGGGTTTCATTTAGCTGGTGCCAATTCAAGTGACCTGTCCCCAGGGCTGCAGCTGTGCCCACCCAATTGCATTAGCTGAGGATAGGGCTAACAGCAGAGTTAAAAACAGGCCCTGGGCTGTGGAGGAAAATTACTGATTGATTCTCCATTTGGAATTTTGGATAATGTGGCAGGAGTCCGAGCTGCTTAATTTCTAGTCACGTTTTCAAGGAGGTTGTTCTAAGCTGAGGTAACTGAGATTGACAAGATTTCTTGAGGGCAGGACCAGATGTATGAGAGGCTTCTAGTCATGAGTAGGAGGTGACCCGTACACGCTTGCACTGAGGCCTTGTTCCTCTCAGCTGCTGTGGAGTTCATCTGCTGCGCGTTCTGTGAAGATACCAGTTGCTTCCCTGCTAGAACAAGGCCTCCTCCTACGCTAGTTGGTGTTAGAGGCATGGGGGGTATGGGCAGGGGAGGGGCATCTTCTGAAATGGGAGTTACAAAGTTTTTAAACGCTGCTATTGTATTTTATTTACCATTTAAGATCTTTTCTATTATATCTGAGTTCTTAGTCAACTTTTCTTACAGTGCTCATAGCAGTTGCATTTGAATTGTATTTTCAGTGAAATTTGTTTTTACATTGGCATTTAAAATTGGCCTTTAACTGCTTCCCAACTCATTTATAAGATTTTTTTAAAAAATGAAAGCATAACCCATGAGGCTTGGATGCTGTTTAAGAAATAAACTGTGTGTTGCTGCTGACAATAGTGCTTGCCTATTGTAACAGCATTGATTCTGCTGTAGCCTCCGTGACCATTTAAGTTGAATAAATCTCATTTTCACCCACAAACAGTTGTTCAGCCCCTGGATTTGGCTTGCCACTCTGGTTCTCCAGCCAGTGCTGTGATGCAGTATCTTAGGTTCGAGGAATGGAATCAGCTTATCCCTAACTTAGTTCAAGAGGGAGGAGCTCAGCAAGGAGTGGGTGGTGTAGAGGTAAGTATTTGTCTTCCAGAGACAGGATACATGAAATCCCGATGTTTAGAGGTGGGGAGGGACCTTAGATCTGCTTCCATGGTTTTCATACTGTTTTGTGGGGAGCGAGCCCCAGGCCCACCCAAATATTTATTAGACTTCTAAGTAATATCTGATACGAAGAAAGGTTTTGGTGCTTAAAATAAGAGTCTGAAATCCACTAATTTAATCCAACCTCCTTTTTCATTAAGGAAACTGAGGCCCAGAGAGGGGCAGAGACATCCAGAATATCCAGTGAGTTTACAGCAGAATTTGAACAAAGAAAACTTTCCTGACTTCCTCCCCCTCTTGTGTTCTTGGGTTTCCAGAAGACAGCTTTATGTAAATAGCTATATTAACTTGGTTCTCTTTGAGTTAGCCGAGCCAGAAATCTTGGAGAGCAGTTTAGTATAGTTGCTACCAAAAGGCTTAAATTAAGAGCCCTCCTCTCCCTCCTAACCAAAATCGAAAGGTTATGATACCGTATAATCCAGTGTTTCTGTTTTTCTTTAACATTTCAAATACATAAAAACAAGTGATATTTTCTTAGCATGAATCATCTACATTCAAATCATAACATCTTGGGTGGGGGAGAGCATTTTTTATTTTTTGAGACAGTCTCACTCTGTTGCCCAGGCTAGAATGCCGTGGCGTCAGCCTAGCTCACAGCAACCTCAAACTCCTGGGCTTAGGCGATCCTCCTGCCTCAGCCTCCCGAGTAGCTGGGACTACAGGCACGTGCCACCGTGCCCGGCTAATTTTTTCTATATATTTAGTTGTCTGGCTAATTTATTTCTATTTTTTAGTAGAGACAGGGTCTCGTTCTTGCTCAGGCTGGTCTCGAACTCCTGACCTCAAACGATCGGCCTGCCTCGGCCTCCCAGAGTGCTAGGATTATAGGCGTGAGCCACCGCATTTTTAATGAATGCAAATGGCTACTTGTGAACTGTCTCAGCATCCAGTTTATTTCTGAATTTCGTTTTGGTTGTACAATATGGGGAAAAGTCCTGAGTTTTACAGAGAAGTGGTGGCAAATGGTAATAGTCACAGCTTGCCTGCTGGCTCTGGTTATTGACGACACTGAAGTAGGTGTGTGAAAAGGGGGATTAATAGAATATCCAACACCTGCTTTCAGTCCTTACCCTCCACATACCAGGTAAGAAACACCCAAAGGTGGTAAGCATTGGAATGACTCCAAGGCGAGGGCCACTGGCACTGAGTTGGGCCTGGGCTTCATGATCGCAGGACTGGGCCGGTGCCCTCCCATCAGTGACCCTGCGAAGTCCACACCCACACAGCAGTGGAGACCTTACTGTGAGGTCTCAGGCAGCCTCAGCTAGTGTGTGTTTTAAACCCTTGAGTGTACATGGTTTAAAGATGGTTATTAATGTTTAACATGACATGTGGAACAAATGTTTTCAGAGAACACCTGATGGCACCGACACAAAAGTCAGTTTGAAAACCACCAGCGTGGTAGAAAGAACCTGGGTTTCAGAGGCCACAGGCCCGGGGTGGAAGCACGGCCCTGCAGTGCCGGCCGAGTTGCCTGTGGGTGTTTAAGGAACTCTCTGAGCCACTTCCTCATCTACAGCAGAGCACTTGGCTCCTAAGTGGGGTTTGAATGTGGGTTCTTGGTAAATGCTCCGTTCCCCACCATCCCATTAGATGAGATGGCATTTCTGTCTCTGGCTTCCAGCAGACACTGGAAAAATCAGAGCTTCCTTCCACCGTATGTTAAAACCAGGCCCTACCCTGGCTTCTTCTACCTTAACAGGGGTAAAATTTTGACTCTGAAGCATTCCGATCTGAATTTTGCACTAAATTGCAAATGTTTCACTAGCCAAAGATGAAAGTTCATATATGTATTAAAGAATTTCTTAACATGCAGATCCGCATGTGCATTGAAGCTTTAAACTTGTGTAAAGGCAATGGGAGGGGAGTGCTGAGAGAAACTGCTGGGGCTGAGGCAGCAGCTAAGAATTCCCAAGTCCTGCCGTGGCAGCAGTCCCGTGGAGACTGACGTGGCCTCGCTTTGCTGAACAAGTGGAGTTTTAAGTTCCTCACTAAAGACAGAGCCATGAGACGTAGAGTAGCTTTCCAGGCTGAGACGTGGGGAAGGCAGAGCTGGTGGGCCTCTTCTCTGTGCAGCACAGATGCCGGGGCCGGGGCCAGGCTATGTGCTCTTCCCGTCCCTGTAAGAATCCCAGAGCCCAAGGCTGGAAAAAGAAGTGGAGACCTTGCATTCAGATGGTCCTCCCTGCCGTCTACAATGCCAAGGAGCCCGAAGTTGCTGAATGTATTTAAGGCTGGGTCATCTAAGTTAAAATAGACATGAGTTAGTGGTAAGTGGTTGCCCCGGTGTATTTTGCCAGCTGGAAGATCAGTCCTTAGAATAAGTCCCCGAGAGAGTGCTGTTCCCAGCTGGCATGCACTGTATTGGGGCAGCTCCCACTTTGGAAGTCCTTGTCAGCCCTTGGGACATGATCTGCGTCCGTGGGAGTGGTGTGATTCTGTTCTCTTTCATCTGACTCAATAATAAACCAACTGGCTGCTGCCTCAGAGACTGCTGGCTGCGTCTGGGATAGACACAAGCTGTCAACCTGCCAGCCCGTTGCTGAGAAGATGAGGATTGATTGAAATGGAGGCCAGTGTTAGAATTCCTTGCCTCTGAATAGTCCTGACCCCTAGAGAGCATCTTAGTTTCAGTCAGGTGGGGGGTGGGGCGGGGACTCAAACACCCTTGCTCTTGGAAGCAGCAGTCCCCTGCTGGGCTAAGGGGCCCCGAGGTGGAGCCGCTCCACTAATGGGAGGCGTTGCAGCCACCTCTGGCAGCAGGGCACCTCCCAAGAGCTGCTCCTGGGAGGCCCTCAGGTTGATTCAGGGGGAGGGGCTGTGGCAGAAAGACTCCGAACAGTGAACAGTACTTCCCGCCCTCTCCCTGCTACAGCAACATCTGTGAAGCTTGGTGGGGTGGGGGCAAGAACAAATGTCACCAGCCGTGCTGCTCTTTTTCCTTTCTCCCCACCTCCGCTTTCTCTTTTCCTTTCCAAATACCCAGAGGTTCTACTGTGAGCCCCTGGCTTTGGAGACCCTGGGCCCCACGTACCTTCAGGTCAGTGGGCAGCCCAGACCCACCAGGAGGCAGGGTGGCTGGCTGGAAACACCAAGGCTGAGTGCCTCCAAATAGCTTCTGTTTTTATCTGAACGGGAAACACACACCATTCTTTCTGCTGCTTGTTCTGGATTGGCTGAAGTGGGCGCAGGCCTGGCTTCTGGGCTCCGAGGGCTCAGGGCACTGCAGGAAGTGCTCTCCTGGAACTTCCTTGCCCTGCCAAGAAGTGGGGGCAGAAGGGGGCTCTGGGTACTGCGAGGGATTTTGAGCAACCCAGTACGTGCACCTTTCAGTTTACAGAGCACTTTGGAGGCTGTTTGCACTATAGAAAAGATTCCACTATAGAATTTTCCAGTAGTATTTTGCATTTTAAAATAATTACACTGTTCATTAACACAACACAATTACAATTCCCAGTTCCTAGAGGTAACTGACTTAACACCTTTCCCTAGCAGGCTTTGTTTTGTTTTTTTAAAAAAATATTGCGCAACGAAGCTTTACTCATTTTCAGTGTCTGTTACCGACTAGTGAAACCATGGTACGGGTTTTTTCCACCAGAGACCCTAACACTTTGGAGGTTAGGGACCAGGTAATGGCTCAGTAAGTGACAAAGATGGCATTAGCTGGCATAGATGCTACCGGGCTTTGTACCGCATCCATCATACCTTCGAGCTCCTTTTCTTCCAAGTTTGGTTGGCTCCTTCCCCGTCCCCAAAGCTCTCCAGTTCTCCAGCCTGAAAAGCAAGTTCTCGCAAGTCTCTGCCTCCAGCAAGTACCGTATCGTAGTCCTTCCCTTTACCATCAAACTGGAAAAAGCAGCCAGTTCTCTATGGTCTCTGACTCGCTGCCCCTTCCTGACACCTGGCTCTGGCGTCCCTAAGGACCAGCCAGGCACTGCGGCCCCCACCCCAAAGCACTCCTTAACTGCTCCAGTGAGCAATTTTGCTACCCCTCCTGCGGCTGCTTCTGCCTCTGCGATTGGCCCCTCTGCGGGACTTTGCCGGCAGCCCTCCTGTCCCTGCTGCCTAGGTCTGCGCTCCTGAGGCTCAGCTCGTGGCCCTCCTCGCACACAGGCTTCCTTGGAGATACAGAAATCAAGGTACTGGGAATGGAGACCTGTTATTAACCACCGATGCATATGAGTCTCTGCCAGGGATGCAGCAGAGGCCTCCTTCCCCAGGTGCGTGGGGAGACTGAGAGCATCAGGTGTCCCCTCCTGCACCAGCCCGTGTGGCCATGCTTCTCTTGCACACCCTGTTCCTTACCCCCACGCGGCTCTGAGGCATTAACTCGGGGACTAGGTCTCGTGGGCC
>RJWJ010034927.1:0-16969 GCA_004363605.1 Indri indri | reverse complement strand
AAAAAAAGACTCATTTCAACAAATCGAATGAAGGTGCCTTCTTGACCTGCCCTCCCCTTTGTCTTGCCAAGCTGAAGGCCTGTTTGATTGTTTTAATTGGTCTAGGAATGTGTGGCAATGCTCAGTAGGAAGTGCGTTTTGCCAGAAAAGCTGCTCGAAGTGACCTAGTAACTCACAAGGAAGCTGGAAACTCGCCGAACTTCCCCCACCTGCCCTCAGAAAGCCCAGTGCCACAGCTCGCCACGCCGTGGTCATTCTGCTTCCTTGTAGCTTCTTTTAATTTTCTGACAAGTCCCTGTACCCTACCTCAGTGTCTGCTTCTCAAAGTTCAAATTATTTTTTCTCTCTGAGGAGCTGTGACTGGGGCTGTCACTTATTAGGACATTTTGTGAGAAAGAAAGAGAGAGAGAGAGAGAGAGAGAGAGAGAGAGAGAGTGTGTGTGTGTGTGTGTGTGTGTGTGTGTGTGTGTGTGTGTGATGTATGTCATCAAGAACTAAATGCAGCCACATCTATCTGGTTCTCAAATACAGAATCCTGGGCCGTGATGACACAGCAGTTCTTGCTATGGGTGGTGTTTGGGAGGTTCACTTTCTACCACTGATCAGGCCATGTCTCCTTCTGTATTTTGGTTTCCCAAAGTAGGGGAGATTTCCATCAATATCCAACTTCTTTCCCTATCCTTATTAACCCAGGTTTCTATGAGATAGTCTCTCCAGATTCTGTAACTTGATCTCATGGTTTTATAACAAAAATAAAACCAAACAACAACAACCAAAAATCCACCAAAACAACACCTGGCTTGGACTAAGATAAATGCCCCTATGGGCATGCACCTCACCTGCTCCAGGAGGTCCTAGAAATTCACCGGACAGCAATCCCCCACAAAGAACTGTCCCAGACAAAGTATCCAACTGGGCTGGGGACTGTGCCTGGAAACTACCAAAAATGAAGCTATAATTGAAAAGCATTGGGTAACTTTTTCCTTCTTTGAAGCTTAATTTTTTTTAAATGTAAACTTTGCTTTCCCACTTTATTCCAAATGTATTTAACTATCCAAGTATTCTGAAGGCAGATCAGACTAGGCAGTAGAAACTTAAAAAATAAAAATGTAGCCTGAATATTTCCAAATATAATAGCTTTGGTGACTGGATTTAGCCTAATGCAGTATGGCTGTATGTAGACTCTGCCTTAGCAGAAATAAAAATATTTGGTAATTAGCTTTTACACATTGTATCCAAAGAATACTTCAAAAGTTCTAGAAAATATTTTGTACTCCCTGAAGTAAGGAAAACACGCCCCCCCCTAATCTCTTATGATCCTAATTTGCATTATTCCTGTTCTCAACAAATTTCTCTTTCTTTGGGTAAACTTTAGTGCAGTCCTTGTTAGAATCCTCGTGGATCACAAACCAGTGGGATCCAAGTGAAGCCCTATTAGGTTCATTTATGAGACATTTGCCTAACTTTTTTATTAGAAAGAAGAAGTCCTGCTTCTGTGTCCCTTTAGCAGCACAATATAGGTCTCTGAAAGAGCAGAGCCTTGTTTCCTTCAAGAATACATTAGGCAAAAATATATGCAACCCACTCAGGGTTGGGCTGGGCATCCTGATAGAGCCTAATTATGTCTTAAGAGAAGATAAGTCAGAACAAGGGTGAGTGAATAATGTGGAAAAAAGGATGATTATGAACCAAGAGACTGGTCTAACCATTGATCTTTCTGCATCTAAACACTGAGATCCTCTGAGGGGCCCTTCCTGTTTATAAATCAATCTTTTCAAAATTTCATGACAATCCTTGCAATCTTAAGAGAAAGATCATCAGTCTGCAGAGGGGAAGATCTTTCTAATATCAATATACAACGACCTGGTGAACCCAAAGCAGACAAAATTACTGACACTCACTAACTAGTTGTTCCCCAAGTCACCTGGGGGTGCGGATAAAGAGTTTGCAGGGCCCGTTTCACTGTAAAAGAACTGTTTTGGTCCTGAAGATCCCTGGTGGCAAAGCCCTTATAAACACTGGGGAATTCTAGATTTATTCTAGAGTGGACCACAATGGACCTACTCACATGGAGACCCAGGAAGGATTGACTCAATCTTGGGGGAGAAAGAAGGAAAAGGAGGAGGAAGAGGAAGAAACAAAATATCTCTGAATGATTCGACACCTACCATGTATCAATATATCACGGATACTTTTATTACTCCCAATGACAAACCTATAAGGTAGCTTTTATTTTTCTATAGATCAAGAAATTGAGATTAAGTGACTCTCCTCAGGCCATTTATTTATTCAGCAAATATTTATTATGTATCAGGAACTGTCTTAGGTGCCGGTAAATAATGGAAAAAGAGGCAAAAACTCTAAATTTTAATTAAATATTTTTCAGACACTTTTAAAATTATGACTCTCAGCAAGAAATGTGTATTAAGCTACCACGCAGTATGTACACCTTATAAATACATGCACATATACATTTGAAAAAAAATTTTTATACACACACACCAACTTATCCTTATTGCATGCATTGCAGCTCTAATATTTTTCTATTTTATTTCTTCTTTTTAAAACCTGATCATAACCAATTAAATTGATTTTATGATTTATTGATGATTCATAACCCAGAGTTTGAAAACATTGTCTTAGTTGAGTTGAATGAAATGGGACTAATATTGATATTAGTCAATATCAAGAATTTCAACATTATTCTCACAACTCCAAGGCCTGGGGAGTTATCTACATCTTTTTAGGGAAGATTCTCATCTGTGGAAGGAGAGCTATCTGTCTCTTCACAGCCTAGAATGGTTTGGTGGAGGCCATATAACTCCAATTTGGATCTCCCAAGATGTTCAAACTCCATCTCTTCTTCATAGCATGTCTTCTGTTTGCTCTCAGCAACAATAATGTGTTTCGTTTTTTTCCTCTAACCCTTTGTTCTCCCCACATAGGCTGACAACAGAATATCCAGGCCACTATGGTGAGGAAATGGACATGGTTTCCTACAATTATGATTACTACATGCGAGGAGCAACAACCACTTTCTCTGCAGTGGAAAGGTGAGAAGGACAGCCCCGTCCCCATGGGCTAGGGGCCATAGGAGCTAGGGACTAACTCCATGCAAGGATTATGTCTGCAAGCATTTTGATCTGGGATTTTCCCTATTTTATTTTCCTACTTTGTCAAGGATTACCTGAGGGTTTGGCTGGACAACAGGAGGCAATGGGAAGGGAGCTGTTCCCATGAACTCACCTCATGGAGCAGCTCACCCTTGGAGATGAGGACGGATTCCAGCCTGCCCCAGAACAGAGAGTCCTAAGCTTGGTATTTCTTGGTGTTCTGAGCTCTTCCCCTCACTTAATATCACAGAGCACCTTTCCTCAACAAACATCAGATGGAGAGGGCAAATATGTCTGGAGGCGTATGTACTGTCAAGATGGACTGTCTTTAATTCCATGCCTCTATATGACCCACTTTGAGTTGTAGAAAGGGAAAGAAAAGAAGGAGAGGGGATTGGACAGGAGGAACACACAAAACCTATTCGGTCTGTTTGGGCTGCTGCAACACATTACCTTAGACTGGGTAATTTATGGGGAGCAATAGTGGAGGCTGGAAAGTCCAAGATCAAGGTGCCAGCGGACTCAGTGTCTAGTGAGGGCTTGCTTGCTGCTTCAGAGATGGTGCTTTATTGCTGGGTTCTCACATGCGTGATGGAAAAGGCAGCTCCCTTCAACCTCTTTTATAAGGGCTCTCATCCCATGCATGAGGACAAAGTCCTCATAACTTAATCACTTCCCAAAATGCCCCACCTCTTAACCCTATCACATTGAGTGTTAGGTTCCAACATATAAATTTTGGGGGGACCACAACATTCAGACCATAGAATCCACAAACCATATTTAGAAATGAAAGAGGGGTAATAACACCTCAATAAAGCTGGAAAAAATTTTAATGAAAGAAGAGAATTTAAAGAACCTAAAGAAAAAAGATACAGAATTAACCTTTTTCACCACCTTTCTCTCATGATCAGCTTCCCAACCCTATCTCAAATACATCAAAATAAAACAAAACAATGAGAAGAAAACAAGAATTCTTCCCCCTATTAATATAGATAGAGGTGTGGGTAAATCCAGGTGTTAAAGATTGATTTGAATTACTTTTAGTAAGCTGATAATCACTTTACACAGACATGAATTACTGAAAAGTTACCAATAAATTATTTGCAAACAAAATAAAACTTACGTTAACTCATTAGATAATATACTATGATGAATTTGAGTGTGACCTTATCTTTGTGTATATCCATGTTTTCAAACGAAATTGCATCTGACCTAACTGATGTTAAGGTATTTAATATGGCCTAGAATTTAAAAAAAAACAAACCATGACGTAGCTCCAGAAAGGTACAATATATGTTACTGGTTCATGTACAAAAGTCCTCATGTTTACCCATAACAGAATTCCTCAGTTCTCGCGCGTTACTTATTTTTATTTTAGATACATTTTTAACTCGTGTAGTTACCTATTTTCTAGAAGCAGCAAATTAGAAAGGAAACAGGGAATATAGTACTTAGAATGAAACTCATTTCACCAGTGAGAAGAAATAGCTGAATGACATGACACACCCAACAAATACATTGAAGAAAAAGAAAGAAAGACCCATGAACTCAAAGAACATGAAGCCTGGTGTCATTTAGCAGCAGTGTGTACCCCAAAGTGCAAAACAGAATAATAATATAACAGGGGGCTCAATATTCCTAATGGTAACTCCAGGTCAACAAGAAGGTTAGTTCTCTATTTCCTGTTCAAGAAGGCGGGAAAGAATGCAGTAAAGAAAGAATGCCATCCAAAACTATTTTGAAATAAATATATTTCAAACAGTTAAGATGCCTAATTCCTGTTGGCTTGGTTATGGGAGGATTACCCAGAATCATGAAAACTGAAGATATGATGTCATTGCATTGGTTTAAAATTAATATCCTCTCCATAATAAAATAAAATAAAATAGATATACTGATGCAATTTTGCTGCTGTCACCAAAAATCAGTGGCTTAATGATCCACAACTTGAGTTTCTTCAGTTCTGCTAAAGGATGCTAAGGCCCCCACCTTAGAGAAATATTGCTAGTGCAGGACTCGCTGGGAAAGGGCTTTCCCTCCCTGTGCAGATCACACTGGTTTCCTCCTGGAAATGGAGTTTCTCAACCTGCACACTATTGACAGCTGAGGCCAGATAATTCTTCATGGTAGGGGTCTGTCCTGTACATTCTACACTGTCAGCCTACCCACTAGATGCCACTAGCACCCCATCACCAGTCATGACAACCAAAAATGTTTACAGACATCGCCAAATATCTCCTGGAGAGTAAATCTGTACCTGGTTAAAAACCACTGTCCTGGAGGGAAACCAGAGACTGAACCTGATTGAATCCCTTGGACCTCATAGGACCAAGTTTAAATTTTTCTCGGTATCAGCTAACATCTTTTTAAAAGAGTAGTATGACCCCCTGGCCATAGATCTTGCGTATCTGTGTTTGTGGGTACACAGATAGATAAGAATTGACTGTAGTAATTAAATTCATTTGGTAAACCCACATGCTACCAATTTGCCAATCTCCATCTAAAACGAGTTATGTCATCTCTTGACAATTATAGGAACAAATACCAATAGTTGATCACCTAGGCCCTCAAAGACTTGTACTGAGGGACTCTACTACCAATTGTTCTAAACAAACAAACTGGAACACCAGACTCAGAATTAGAAAGCCTGCCAGAGGTCGTGTGAGCAGAATACGCCATACCTCCCAGTACTGACAGCGGCCAGGCCCACTTTCCAGTTCAGAAGCTGGATGGAGGCCTTGTCATTCATGGTGTTTAGGATAAACTGAATTGGAAAGGGGCCTTGCAGATTGAAAGGGAGAAAGATAATCCTAAGGTTCCACTGTGCTTTGGAAGGATTAGCATGATCCAACATGGAAAAACTCTTAATTTTTGCCCTTTATTGGGACTGTGGGAAGGGGATGACAGCCATGTCCTCTCTGGGGTTAAGGGTACCTAGTTATGGAGACATTGTGGTATAAGAGAAAGACCAAGATTTGAGTCAACAAACTTGGAATCTGAAATTGTCACCTGCCTCCTATCACTTGTAATAGCGTAAAGCAAGTCACATATTTCTCTGACTCTACTTCTTCATCTAAACCCTGAATTTTTGCAAGTATTAGAAGAGAAAACACTTAAAGCATCTAGCACAATGCCAGGTATATTGGAGGTGCTCAATTAATGGTAGTAACAATTATCATCAGGCCACAGAAGTGTCATGCAGTGTGGGCACTCCATACATTTTTGTTACATGGATGAACAAAAAACATAACTTTGCCCTTAGCAAAGAACATTTCCTGAAAGATACCCACATGATATTTTTCAAAATAAAGCAATTCTGTCCACCCCATGCCCACCCCAACCACTTTAAATAAGTAGGCAATTGCATTTCCGTTATGCCAGAGTGGCAGACCTTTTCTTTTTCACTTTAAGGGGTCTTAGAGTTGTTTCTCCTCACTTCATTTCTCCGTGATGAGTACTCGGCAAAGGAAAGAATCAGTAAGAAAATTGATGGACTTTTTAAAAGAAGAATCTTTACAATAAAATAGAGATGGTGTTAAATAAACGCTTTTATTCCAAGCCGTTAACTCTTAGGTCCCCGAGGCACCTTTGGGAGACAGCGGGGTGAGCTGCGCCAGTGATTAACAGGAGCCTCCGCACCCAGAACCTAGTTAGTCCCCTTCAAGGGGGAACCTGACCTCACAGAGCTGTAGGTTCTCTGGAGATGTCACAGAGACGTCTCCTAAGAGCAAAGTGAGGTTACGGGTCCCTTCGGTCCCCAGATCCTCCAAATGTTCATCGCTTCTTCCCACCAGGGATTCTTCCTGTGATGTCTTTTCTCACTGACACCGGTTTTCTGACTCTCCCCCTCACAGGGATCGCCAGTGGAAGTTCATAATGTGCCGCATGACTGATTACGACTGCGAATTTGCAAATGTCTAGACTCGCCACATACCAAATCCGGGTGGAGGGAGCGGAGCCAGGAGACCCGAGGGCGCCCACACGCGTTAGCATCAGTTGGAACTCCTGTGGCTGTTTCTGCTGCTCTCTTTCCTTCTCCCCGAGCTAGCAGCTGCAATGCCAGCTTCCTGGGCCTTTCTGACTCCTATCACACTTATAATAAAATCCACAAGTAAACAATGTTTCTCACTTTCAACACGTTCCATAGCAACTGTTTTATATGACGGGCGATGGCTTCCTTGCACGCCGCACACACAGCGCGCATGCGTGCAGCCCGGCTCGGGAGCGCCGCCGCCGCCCGGCTGCTGCTTTCACCGCAACAAGAGCTGCAAGCTCAGCGTGGAGGAGGGCAGGGCTGGAGCGGAAGGGCCACGGAGGCTCCCTACAGCTAAGTCTGGATGACACACAGGGACCTCACCAAGGGCAGGCCCCCTGCCCCGAGGGGGCACTTTTCCACTCTCCCGCTCCACGTGAGCCGGGCATCCTTGGCAGTCCAAGCGCGGAGCTCTCCGCTCCGGGAGTGAGGGGACTGGGAGGCGAAAAGTGGGGAGGGGTGGTGGAAAGATTTCCTGAAGTAGAAGACGAATGTCAGCGTTCCCGTGATGACAAGGAGCGCGGGGGCCGGAACCTGTGAGAGTCAGTCTCAAGTAAGACAAAAACAAGGAAGGAGAGAAGGGTCAGAGGATGGGACTCGGACTGGGACCTCGGGGCTATGTGAGTGGCCAGGTAGCTTTGGGATTTGGGAAAAGTGGTTTGAGTCACCGGCACCTAGAGGCAGGCTCGGGATTCCTGGGAATGCTGGCAGGAGCCCCAGGGCCAGGCGGAGCTGCTGGCAAACTCCTCAGTATGGGTCGTGACATTCTGGGTGGGAAAGGCTGCCCTGGGGACCACTTCCCTTCTGCCTGCAGCTCAGAGGTGTCTTCTGCAGAAGTGTCACTATCTTTCCTCCTCTGGTGATGTCTCTGTCCCCAGCCCTTTGTACTCTTCATCATAAAAGAAATAAAAATATTAACTTTCACTATACTGCAAATGTCTGGGGTCACTTTTTGTTCTCTTCCCTTCCCCTTTCTGTGATTCATTCATCCATTCTGAAAGTGTGGCTTAGTGTGGTGAATTGTGCCAAGCAGCATGCAAGGCACACCCAGGGACACGACGATGACAGTGACAGAGTGAGGTTGGGGCATCAGATCATTAAAACATAAAGTGCTGAGTGCTTACCTTAAGGATTGAACAAAGGATGGAGCCACAGTTTTTGAGTCTAGCCTGTATATCCTCCGCATCCTTCAACACTCTTTGCCCCAACTTGTCGCAACTTGACCTGTGGGTTTTTTTGTTTATCCACACAGTTTTCTTTTTCTTTTGTGTTCTGCGCTGCCCTTCCCTCATCCTCTCTCCCAGGGTACCCAGGACAGGAGCCAGCCAGGGAACCACAGGGGTCATCTGCCTTGTCATACACCCCAACCTAGGAGGTCAGGATGGTGACTCTCAGCTGACGGGCACTGCATTTCCCGCTGCAAGACCCCAGCACCGTGATGGGGAAGGACGTCCTCCTTTGTCTTAACTCTAAAACGCTTTTTCATATTATGGTTTTGTTCTATTTCCTTCACTTCATTGTTTCTGCAATTTTAATTTGCAATAAGGAGCTTCTTGGTGTTATTTTTCACAAAGGGAGCCATTAATATTTTAGCAACTGCAGCACTGGCTCTGGTGTGTGGAGCACAGCTGGGAGGGAGACAGGCTGTGCCGATGGGCTGCCTTGGCACCCAGGAAGAAAACACGCCAGTGAGAGGATTCGGGGCTGGGAGAGAGAGACCTGCAGCTGGAAGGAGCCGTCCAGGAAACTGCAAGAGAACACGAGTAGAGAAAAAAACTGTAAAGCAATCCAAGAAGAAGTACCTGTGCCAAATGGAATAAATGGAGAGGTTTTTGTGAACAGAAAAAGTATTCTTTGCATATAGGCCAAGGACAATGACAGGATAGAAATTTTCAACTCAGTTTGAATCTAAATGGTTTACACTTTATATTATGCATCATTCGGTGAGAAATGAGTGTCTGAGTGAGGATGAAATCCCAGATCTTCTGACTGCAAGCTCTCATTCTCCATTCTCTCATTACTCCGATCTTTCTCCCAACTTGCTCACAGTCTTGGACAAGCCACCTCCCCTTCCTAGGCCTATTGTCCAAAATGAGGACATTTATCTAGGGCATCATTGTGGTTTTTTGCAAATCTTGAATTTCGTGAACTCTGTCATCTGCCCTGAATTGTTTATGAAGGGATTTGCTGAGGCATTTTCTTCCAGGGAAGAAGCCTGGAACTATTAATAGTAGGAACCTAGACATATGTCCTACCCCTAGCTCTGACAGAGGGTGGCTGTGTAAGATGAGACAAGTCCCCAAGCCACCCTTCTCTCATCTGCCCAGTGCAGGTAGGAATCCCCTTCCCAACAACTTCACAAGATGTTGGTCACATAAAATGAGATGAGAGAAGAAGAGAGACATGATTTCTGGCTCACAAGGCCTACAGCCTAAGGGTGAGATGAGAAAACAGAGATGACAGTGAGTGAAGGAAAGTTCCCCAAGGAAGCTGAGTCTTTGCTTGGCCTTGAAGGACGAGTAGGACTTCTGCAGTGAGTGGAAAAGACTGTGTGCTCTGGACTCAGAGGGCACAAATCCCGGCTCTGTCACTTCCCAGCTTCGCGTCCTTGGCCAGGTCACCTAACCTTTCCTGAGACTCTATTTCCTTACCTGTAGAAATAATAGTACGACCTACACCATGGGGTTATTATAAAGATTAAGTGAGATCACGTAGTATCTTGCACATACTAAGTATCCAATAAATGTAGTGAGAGAAGGGGAATAGTATTAGCATACATTAGAAATAAAGTTCCTTATGTAAGCTGGATTGTAGTGTAGGTCACTGGTAGGAAAATTTCATCAAATAGGTAAGACTTAAGTTTGGCTCTCATTCATTTATCCATTTGTTCAGTCACTGAATCAATAAAATTTTACATGCTTATTATATATCAATTGCTGTACTGGGCACAGTGTCTGCCTTCATGAGGATTATAAACTGAAGGAGTCAGACAAGTAAACAAACTGTTAGAGTACAGTTGAGTAAGTCAAGGACAGGTGGCATTTCAACAGAGGGCGGGGAGGGATTAGGGTAGGAAAAGGGATAGTGGCATTTCGGGCAATGGAAACAATATGGTGGAAGGCATAAAATAATGTGTGGGTTTAAGGAAGTTTCCCCAGGAAATATTGGCCTCACCAAGGGGGTCCGGGAAGCCCAACATGCAGTCATAATGCCCCAAGGAGGGATTGGCATCTCTCATCAACACCATAAGGCATTCCATTATTTGTGCACATTAACTGTATAGTGTCTCTCTGGAACTCAGGTGGCCGGGGGAAGTCCTCTCTGCATCCTGGCTCTTTGTCTACACACGTCTTTTTGCTCGACAGCATTGACCCAGACATGAAACCCAACACTTTCGTAAGTTCCTTCAGAAGAATACATTCTCACAAAGGCTTTAGTGAACGTACAAAATTAAAAAAAAAAAAAAACCTAAAAATTAGCTGGTCCCACATCCAGCTCTAAGCCTACTTGGCCATCTTCTCTAATTAATCAGAGAAAATGTATGCAATACAGTCCACGCCCAACACAGATGTGTCCACCATGGTGGCTAACAGAACAGAGGCCATATAGTCAATAGCATCCACTCTCCTTATAAAGTCTCAATCAAATTTAATTAAACCACTTCTGTTTATTTCTGTTTAATTAAATTGCATTGTTAAGGAGTGGTACCTGAGCCGGTTACCATCCTGGGACCCAGAGTCAGGGAGGCTAGGTAAGTGGAACCCTTCACAGAATGCTGCCTGGACCTATGGTGTGGCATCCCTTACCCACTGGCTCATTGGGTCTCTGTTATTCAATTTATTCCTTTGTAAAGCAAGGATGAGAAAACATTCCTACCTCAAAAGTCATTGTAAGGAATGATAATGATATATTTACACATAGCTCAGACTTTCATGGTGCTTACAACCTTTCATAGCATGGAATATCCCTAAAAACTGAAAACCAACCCAAACTCCCCGTTAATTTTAAAACCTATTTATTAGATGCCACTGTGCCTTGATAAGCACTTGACTCTACGATTATGTGACCTCCTTCTTCTTCTCACCCTAAGGCAGCCTACACACCCATAAGGAGCCCAGTTATCAATGTGAAGGAACAGCTTTCTGTATCAGTGAAAGATGATGAATAGAAATATTCCAAAATGCAAATTATGATAGTCTGTGGATTGTAGCATTACTGTTTATTTCTTTGCTCTTCTTTATATTTTTCTATCTTCCCTTAACTTATAAAAACAATGATCATTTACTGTGTTTATAATCAAAAAAGAAAAGTAAAATTATGGAACAAAAACAGTCACTGGCTGCCAAGCAGTTGAGCCCTAGGAGAATGTCCCAGCTGAGAGGTCACCATGTGGTTACTTCATGGAAAGAAAGAGATTATAAAGCCATATCCTTTCATCTAACTGGCTGCCTTAATGGGTTATAATTTAATATGCAGAATTACCTGCTCTTTCCAATGTCTGTCACCATCCCCAGAGACAATGGAACAGATGTTCAGCCTGTCATATGGCCAATAGGAAACTAACATTCACAACAGCAGCAGGAAATCTTCTCCCCACCTCTTCCATTCACTGAGGTCCTATGTCAGGGCCAAACACAGCCTGGGCTTCCCCAGGAAAGTTTCCTGAGCCTTCCAAGACCAGGTTCTTCCCTAGCTCTGTCAGCATTCTGTGTCTTCCTTTCCATTTCCCTGAGGACAGGAGTCCTGTCTCTCTTGTTCATTGATAGATTTCCCATGCCCAGCTAGATGGCTTTACACACAGTGAGCATCCCAGACATGTATTCTGAAATTAATCTGGATTTCTGGTTGGCTTTCAGTTCTTACTGGGAAGAGCCATCAGAGCTCTAAGCAACCAATAATTGAAAAGGCATTTTGAAAATTATGAAGTTCTATTAAGAGGCAAGGGATTTTGGCAGTGCTGTGGTTTTGGTGGGGGTTAATGTCATCTCTTACTCCTTTTATCCAGCACCAGTAGGTAATCATTAGTTTCATCCTTTTAAGAGCTATTCACTAATGCTGGGTGAGTTGGAAAGCACAACAGTCATAATGGTCACCCACACATTCAGAAAGTGTATGTCACCATCCTAGCTAACTGTGAACTATCTTAGAATCAACACCTGAGACGCCAGCACAGTGCCAGGCACTTGGTGGACACAAGATGAAGCCTCGTTGGCCAACTCCTGAATAGACTGGGGGACAGAGGGGCAAAGGGGCTCCGGTTGGGAAATAGGTGGAAGCCTGTGTAAATTTGGATGCTGTTTTTCAGTCTTAGACCCTCATCTGCATTCTAGAGGAGGGGCGGGCAGAGTTTTTTGCCTGATATATCCCCTGCACCTAGCACAGGGACTGACCCATAGTACACATTCAACAAATATTTATTGAAAAAATAAAAGTATAGCCCTAAGACAAACCTTCATATAGATTATGGTATCATGAATATAAACCTTGTAAGTCTTTTTCTTGTTCCTTCCACTGAAAGTTCACTTGTGAGATTAGCTTGTGATTAGACGGACCAAAGCAGTAAGTCTGCTTTCCAGCGTCAGCTGGGTTCCTTTCCCTATGGCTGCCTGGCAGGCGCTCATAGGCCGTACTGGTGTCTGGCATCTTCCTCCTCTGTGACTAGTGGATTTCAGCTGACTTGGATGTCTCCGTGGGCCTATTTTGTTGGCAGACTCAAAGATGAGCTCATTAGCCATTACACCATGGAAAGATGTTCTGGAGAGTCAAACATGCTCTGAGTCACATCTGCCTGTTCCCACCGCAACACTACATGTCATGCAGGTTGGCCCTGCCAGTGGGCTTCCAGGAGAGAGGAATGGAAAATCTCTTGCACAGCTTGAGTTGGAGAAGAACTTCACTCCGTAGAAATTCACAGTGAAGGCAGGTTCTTAGTTCTCTCCATGCATAGCAAAGCCTCGAGAAAATTCTCTCGCTTTCTCTGAAAAGGAGTAGAAAAAAATGGAAAGAGGCAAACAAGTGTATTGTGTTGGGCAGGGAGACAAGACTCAACCCTTCCTGGAGTGGCACCGTTGCTTGTTCTGAATGAATAACCTCATGTGGCTGTGCTTCTGTACACGTAATGTGGACCGTTACTACAGTAACGTGCTATTAATCATGTACTTTGTTCCTGGCACAAACTGAAGGAGGCCAAGAAGCATAAAACCCCCTCTTTTCTCAGAGATATCTTTTTCTTCTACATAAGGAGACAAGAACTAAAACCTGGAAGGGTTAATGGGTAAAAGCAGCCTACTTACAGTCAAGCACACAGTGAGTGACACACACAGGAAATCTTATGCTGTGTCAGAGGTGGGAGAATCACTATGGGCTGAGGAAATAGAAGACATTCCAACAGGTAAAAGGAGAGGATTCATGCCAGTAGCAGAGACTGCCTGAGCAAACCTGGGGAAGTAAGGATGGCCCTCAAGGAACTGAGAAAAGCCCTGGGGCCTGTGAATCCAATTCTCAGGCTGGAGCTCAGTGAAGTAAATGACTTGCTCAAGGACACCCCATGAGTAGGTGACGGAGATAGATCTAGAATTCAAGACTCTGGGATCTCAGCTTGGTGATACACTCTTCCAGGTGTCTATCCGGTGGTTTAGCAAAGTGAAGGGAGAGGGAGAGAACACGCATTGCAGGCTCTGGGACCTCGTGCCTGAACAGGCTTTCCCAGGATGCTTGCAGCTGCTCTAGATAAGCATGCCCACGGCCATTTCATACATGGCTTCAAAGGTCTCTGGAATAGTAGGTAACTTTCCCAAGGTCACAGAGCTAGTGCAAGCAGACTTTGAACCCAGGTCTAGCTGTCTACAAAGCCCAGCCATGTCTGCTATATCAACTTGGAATCAAGGGTTTCCATTGGGAGTAAGGAGAGAGAACGTTTTTAAACTCTGCTATTCATAGTTCAGCAGTTTAATAATGTACAATATGAAGAAATGATGCACAGGTTTATTCCAATATTTTAAATTTTGCCCCTAGATAGAAAGATGGCATTGTAAGGTAGTCTGGAGATCATATTGAAGGACTAAGAAGCCAGATGAGTGGTCTGAAAACAGCTATTGTTGCTATTCTATGTTGTATCTTAATGTAGACCTTACCCATTACAATAAAATCAGACACAGATTCAACATCTCCTGCAGTTACAATAACTCTTGTTGTCTGCCTTTTAAAATGACTCCTAAGTAACAAACCCTCTATAAACTCAATCTAACCTAAACAAGCAGAATTACTCTGACAACTGAGACAGTAACTGCCTCTGCTAGATCCCTCAGAGGCCTCACAGTTCCAGCTCTCCACGAGAGCCACAGTCTTGTTTATCTTTGCTGTGTGCTCTGGGAAGCTTTCTGCCTAGACAACCAGCACATTCAATAAGTGCCACTGTCCTCTTCGATTGATTAAACCCCAGGATAACCAATCCCTTAGCAGAAATGTGTCGGGTTATCAAGGTTCTAGACCATCTCATCTCACAATGCTTTTCCAACATTATCTTAGTGTGTAGGTTACGTGCATCATAACCCTAACTGGTCACTGGAATTTGGTAGTTATAATATAGTCTAGACACATGAATTGTTTTTCAGTAGCTTTAATTACCAGTAAAGGAATTTAGATACCAAATCTTACCTAATGTAAGGAAGTGAAATAATGTGGTCTATTAGACATGGTAAAGACCTCACTTACTAAAAGAGAAGCAAAAAGGTAAGCACATTTGCAGTAGTGGCAACCTTGAGGCCCTTCCACATGAAGGGAGTTGCCGCTGCATCATTGTGCCTTTGGTCCACATTAGGCTCCGGGCATTCAGAGCAGGTCTCCATCTCCTGAGGATCCAGATCTTTGGTTCCCCTGTGGCTCTAAGTATATGTACCAAATAATGATAATGACAACAATTAATGATTTTGGTGCATACACTGAGCCAGGCCCTTTACTCAGCCCTTAGGTGTGCCTCAGTGGAATGCTCGTAGTAGACTTACAAGGTGGCTGTCATTATCCTCATTTTCCAAATGAGAAAACTGAAACTCAGAGAAATTGAGTTGCTTTCTCAGGGACACACATCCTAAACACTGGAACAGAACTCAGACTCAGGCCTGGATACGTCCAGAGCCTGAGTATTCCAGTGTATTCCATACTATCCAGAGACTCCAATATAGACTGCGCTATGCCGCCTTCTATGGGCAGTGTCATGGACTGCGAATGTCGCCACCCAGGGCTAACCAGCACGAGCCCCAAATCAACTCAACGTCAAGGCTCATTTGAAACCTTGGGACTAGTGAGTCCTTTCCTCGTACATGGGGTCATCACTGTCTCTTCAACACCCAGCAGAGGACCTAGAACATTGCTGATGCTTAATAATGAATGTTTTCTTGCTATAAATAAGTGAACAAATAAAGTCAATAATAAATAGGTAAATAAAATATAAATATACATTTAGAGCATATAAATAAATAAAATATAGATAAATACACAGAATAAACTCAATAAGTGAGTATCTGCTGAGTAAATGAATGGCTCACTCAGTTCATTATATTCTGTTAATCCTTTAAGCGGCAGCCCCTTTGCTCATCTATTTTTCCCGACATTCTCTATTCACATTCTTTCAATGCATATTCCTTCACTGCTGTTCTCATCCTCACATCCCCAGACATTTACACCGTCGGTGCCCATAGAACATCTATCCTGTGGCTCAAAGGAAAAAATATGACCACCTTTTCACAGACTCATGCGTCAGCTCCTCACCCTGCCTGGACCCTGGCTTTGCCCGTAGTCCCGAGTGGGCGCCATGTGCTTGCGTGGCCTCTGACTCCCGTGGAATCACTAGTTAGGATTTTCACCTCCTGAGTTGTTTGTAGATTTGAGCTCTTTTATCTATTCTCCAACTACTGCCCCATTCAGACCCTTAGCCTTGCTCCCCGTCTCCTTAGCACCAGTCTTTCTTCAGGAAATCCATCCATCTGCTGAGGGAAGAGCTTCCAAAACAAAAATCCAACAGGTTGAATCCCTGCTTACAATTTTGTGTGTGTGTATGTGGTTCCTAGACACTTTCCAAGCACGTTCCTTCCAATGGCATAATACCCTTCTCACTCCACCCCACCTCCTGCCCTGCCATGCTCCAGGCATGCAGAATTAGTCAATCGGTCACATTTCCCTGAAGAGATCATGTCCCTTTACGCTTCTGTGACTTTCCATATACTGTTTCCCATGCCCAGATACCTCTATACCTGCACCTCTTTCCCTGGCTGATACCCAGTGCTGTACTTCCTGGTTCCCGTTGGTGCTGCCGCACACCTGATCATACCTGCTTCACAGCTCTTGTCACTCTTCTGCATTTTCCTGTTTTGACAGTGACTAAATGTTCCTTTGTCCCTTTGTACTCAGTTCCCAGCATATAGTAGGTATTTATTAACTATGTAAATATTTAAAGAGTGAATGCACACCATCCAAGAGATGGACATGCTTGAAACTCGGACTCGGCGGGGTAGGGGGGATAAGGGCAACACATGTAACCTAAACATCTGTACCCCTGTAATGTGCTGAAATAAAAATAAATAAATAAATAAATAAATAATAAAATATTTAAAGAGTGAAAGAAGTGCCTTTCAACACCTAAAAGTCTATAGTTCCATGGAAAATAACTGCAAATAGAACTTGTATCTTTTCCCCAGACTATTGCAGAAGCTTTCCATCTAGTCTCCCTGTCTCCACTCTTGCTGTCTCCTTCAAATCCCACTGACACACGGCTGCCATAGCGATCTAACATGGAAATATTTGACTCTACTGCACATACTTTCCATGA
>RJWJ010034926.1:0-16955 GCA_004363605.1 Indri indri | reverse complement strand
GTGCTGAAAGCTCTAAATTCTGGGACCCCTCCCCCACTTTAGTCCTGGGTAAACCAGGACTGTTGGTCACCCTAAGTATTCCCAGTCTGTCCACACTGAGCTCTGCTCTGTCTGCATATTTAGGTGTGTCTTAGTAAGAGCCCATTGAACTTTTGAAGTGATGAAGTATTCTGGAATGAAATAGGAGATAAGATTAAATGGAATGGAAACTTAATGCCCAGAGTTAATAAATTGGGATGGCAGAAATGTCCTCCATCTGTATACAAACTACATTAAAGGATTGGCAGATGAAACTGAGATGTTCTGATGTGAAAAATTAATGCAAAAATAAATTATGACTCAGAGGCAGGAGTTGGTGGTGCTGGAGTAATAACAGTCCACATTTTCTTTAAAGAGGACTGAGAGCATAGACTAGGCCCCGTCAGCAGTCGAGAAGGGAAAGAACCTAAATAAATGTGGAGCTCTGTGAGTTTCGGAGAATGGCCAAGGTCATGCATACTCAGTGTACAAAAATCAGTGGATTTGGAAGCTGGAATCCAGAAAGGTTCGCTTTTAAATAGGAAAAAAGAAAAAGAATTGTCATCACCTGATGAACTCATAGCCAGTGATAAGTCCCTGGAAAGGAAACAATAGATGTTGTTTATCTTGACCCGTCCTAACTCTTTGTTTCTGCTCTCTCATGATGTATTGTACAAAGTACCAGGTTTATAAAGTACTCAGGTGAATGTAATTGGCTGAAGAGCTATCCAGACGTAATGTCCACCAGAGGATTGGAATCAACCAGGGATGATATCATGAATGACAGGACTGACTGCTTTTGTCCCCACAGTGGTGCGACGTGATTGGTGCCCCTGGGCCTTGACCAGGGAGCAGGGGCAGTACTTGCTAACAGATACCTGGCTGAGCACAGGTTCTGAAATCAGAATGCCTGGGTTGGAATCCTGGCCCTGCCCTTCATTCATTAGCAATCTGACCTGGGGCCAAGTTATTTACTTTTTCTTGGTCTTCTCATCTATCGGTTGAGATTTCATTTGTAAAATCGTGCTACTCAAAGTTTGGTCTGTGGATCAGCCCTGTGGGTATTTTCTGGGAGCTGGTTGGAAATGCAGACTCTCAGGTCCTGCCCCAGACTTCTTGAATTGGAACCTGCATTTGGCCAGTGTCTTGCTGGGGGATCTGTCAGCGTATTGAAGTTTGGGAAGCACTGTTGTGAAGTACTCAGGACAGTACCAGATCTGGAGATGTTTTCTGTACCTTTAGCCCTCTTCCTCCCCTTCTCACTATTACTATATAATTTTGAAGTACAAGGGAGAGAAAGTAAAACCATTCATTCCCTTTGAAGGACCATCTTTATAGGTAAGAAAGGATCTAACTAGCAACTTGGAGCGTGGTAACTCCTCCCCTGTTGTGTTTTGTTCTTTAGGGAGTAATGTCACATTGAGGTCAGAGAGGACTAATTAGTGCAGAAACCTGTGTCTGGATGAGAAACAAATTATAGAAGCGCAAGATGAGTGAGTCCAGGTGTTTTCCCAAATTCACCTGGGATCGTAGTGGACAGTGTCAGCAGCATAGTGCTGTCTTAAAAGACAGCCTGAACCAGAATGTACGAATGGAAGTGCCTTGTGGAGACCACAGAGCCATCAGCCTGCTTCATGTTAATTAACTGCATTCAGGCAGAGGCCTTTTCTGGGCTGTTCAGCGTAGAGGAAAGTGGATAACTGTGCACCAGCCCTGAGCGTGGTCTTTGCCCTGTGGAGCTTATAGTCTGCGTTAATCAAATAAAAAGGAAGATTACAGGGATAGGATAAAAATATTGCGCTGGAGTGTTTCAACCTGGAGAAGGGAAGGAAGGTTGATGAGCGGTTTATGATGGCCTTCAGGCATAGGATGGACCCTTGCATACTTACTTCTAACTTCTATTAAGTATAACACCCAAAGTGATGGGTTTTGTTTGCAGGTGAGAATTAAGGAAGAGATTTTTGGTAGTGAAGCTGGTTTAACCTCCAGGTGCCCAATGTCAGAGTTGTGGCTGAGAATCTGGGAAAGGCCTTGTACTTTGGTAAAGTCAGTCTTTTTTCCCTGCTAGCTGGCGTCCCTTCTAGTGCTTGGCCTGTAGATTTGGTGTACAGCCTTTCTTTTTAACAGAGAAATGTAAGTATGGAGAAGAGAACATTCTTCTAGAAGGTAACTTGGGGGAGTAGAAAGACAACTGGACTTGGAATTGGAAGAAACTGTCATAGTTTTGTCACTTACTAGTATTAATAGGATGACCTGGGGCTAGTCATTTACTTCTCTTAGTTTTTTACTTCTTAAATGGAAATAATTATTTTCTTAGTCATTCGCTGATTCATTCAATTCACTCTTTTTAATTGATTTATTTAACGCAACCATTTATTCTTTGGTTTATGATGATACTCATTCCAGAAATCTTTGTTGAATCCCTGCTGTGTTCCAGGCACACCGAGGGAGGCAAACGTGAGCCTAACTCAGGGGTTTTAGAGATGAAGAGAGATGATGCACATAGAAGAGTGTCGCGTACTGAAAAACGCGACCCTAACGTAAACCGTCACTTTGTGTCTCTGGAGAAGTAAATCATAGTGGCCTATCGAATTATGGGAGGTTGGAGCTGCAAGGGGCCTTAGCTCCCTTTTTGGGAAGCCATTAATTTGCTGCGTGTGGCTTCTGAACCTAACCAAGATGCTAGTGTCCATTCTTGGCCAGCAGAATGGAAGTGAGAAGGTTATGCTTTGTCTTTTTTGCCCACTCAGATTATCTGCGAGCTCTCAACCTGCAGAAATTCTGCAGCTGCTTTTGTGGCAGCCCCGTACTGTGCGTTTGGTAGTCAGGAACACATACCGTGTGCTCTAATAGTTTCTTCCACTGTGACCCAGATAAAGGCGGAGGCTCTGCCTTCTTCTAACCTTGACATCTGATAAGTATCAGGACCCGTGTGTGCTCTCGGTTCCCTTTGTACACACTCGTGTTTACATAGGGCATTGTTTGCAAACACTTACATGTGACATGCCCATTGTGTCTAAAGTCCATGTCTTTAATCTATTAGTCTTTGTACGTCTGATGCCTAGCACAGTACCTGGCTCCTGTAAAATCCTCGAAACATGTCTGCTGTTGACTCAGGGGGCGAGGATGGTAACACTTCCTGGGGTTAGTCTAGTAGTTTCTGTTCTTCTTGAGATTCACCTGCCATTTTTCTTTAATGCTTACCCCAGTTCCCTTCACATAAGTCCCTTAAAACATAAGTTGTTATGTTCATCCATCAAGGTTGTTTTTAACTCACTGATTAGATTAATTATATTTCATATCTCACAGGTAGTAACGTCTAGGTACAAAATATCTGACAACTTTCATTCTAGCATTTGTTGCCTGTGATAATGGCTTTGAGATCGCTGGCTTTGGAGGCAGGCAGCCTGGGTCAGAATCCCACTCCGCTACTTACTTCCTTTGTTACCCAGGCAGGTGACTCATCTCCTAAGCCCCTGTTGTCTGTAAAATGATTTTAATAATTGCCCTTGCCACGTAGGGCTGTTCTGGAGTTTAACTGAGCCCATCCATTTGAAGAGGATAGTACCATCTCTGCACACAGTGAGCGCTCAGTGAATGCCAGATGTTCTTACGTTTGGTCACTGGTTACTGCATAGCCCGAGATCAGGACGCAGTAGAGAAGCAGATGCTCTTGGCAAATGCGTGGATCCTGCCGCTGTGAGTGGCTCCTGTACTACAGAGTCATACAACACTAGTGCTGGACAAGGGGTTCTGGTGCCAGTATTTTCACCTCTGCATACTCAGTCACTTAGCTCTCTTTCTTTTCCATCTCTCGGGCTACTTGTGAAGACCCACGAGGTTCTTCCTTTTTCGAGTATGGAATGCTGTAAGAACAGAACCTCCTGGCAGAGGGAGGAAGAATTAGATTGCATTTTGGGGACAGTTCAGCAGACGGCAAAGGAAATTCCCAACCCCTTTCCCCTCAGACAGCCACATTCTCTCTGCCTCTGGATGTAATTTGTTAAACACTTTGCCACGGTGATGAGGTTGTTATTGTTTCTGTCGTTTGTCTCCTGCTCCAGGGACCTGCCTTGGCCTCAGAAAAGAGGCCAGTGTGTTCCCGCAGCAGTGACTGCAGCGCGCCCATGCTTTCTGCCCCACACCTGGGGCCAGGCAGAGGTGCCTGCTTCTCCTTTGTGGGTTATCTGGTAACATCTGTAATTTCATGATATCAGGGACCTAATGGAAACCCTGTTCAGGACCCAGGGTAGGGTGTTTGAAAGTGGAGGCAGGGTGAGAGGTCTTTCTGCCTAATTTCTCACCAGCTCTTTTCTTTTTCCTCTCCTCCTCTGCATTCCAGGTGTACGTGTCTTATGACTATGGAAAATCATTCAAGAAGATTTCAGAGAAACTAAACTTTGGCTTGGGAAACAGCAGTGAAGCCGTGATTGCCCAGTTCTACCACAGTCCTGCGGACAACAAGCGGGTGAGGAGGCAGCTAGGCCCCGTGCTGACCTCGTGGGGTTGTGTTCTGGGGCGATTGCTGCACTAAAGGGGTTACTGGGAGATGGTGCTCTTTGTCATCTTTGCAGCGGGACAGGTGGCCAGCGACTGTTTTTCTGCTACCTGGCAGTTCGTGACGGAATATGTTCTCAGGGTGGGTCTGTGCATCATCAGGCAGGCCAAGTACTGGTCAGGCAGGATTTCTAGACAAACAATGGCGGGTTAAACCACAGAAAATCAGCCAACTAATAAATCGCCTGACTCATAGGTGGAGAAAATATTTCCCAGGTACACTGGGATTAACACTGCAGTCTGTTCCATGTCTTCTGAGACATCATCAGTGTGCATGTGCACGTGTATGTGTGTGTGCATGGGTGTGTGTGTGTGTGTGTGTGCACACATGTGTTGGTGCCACCCCCCGTCCCCCCACCAACCTACATGGATACAGGAAAGAAAACCAAGGCCATCACCCTGTCTCCTGCTTTGTTTTCCCAGCTGGCTGGCCTGGGGGGCTTTGTTTCTCCCGCTAGGCAATTTGATTTGGAGGGAGCACTGACCCTGGGCCCCCAGGGATGTGTGTGAGGGGAGGAGGGCAGGAATGGAGCAGCCTGCTGCAAGGCTTTCCTGCTGATTAGGGAGAGTTTATTTGATTGCTTTTTTCCCCACTCCTGTGTTACCTAGCTCATTTCCAGGCCAGATGGCTTCTTCCAGGTGAAGACCCGTAGTAGAAAAACTAAGAAAAACTTGCTAGTTGCAAAGCTTTCTGAGGTCAGGGTCGCTGCTGCTTTCTATGCATCCAGAAAGGAACAAGCCAGTAAGGTCTGTCTACATTGTTCTCCTCCCTGGTCCCCAGTGCTGGCTTCTCAGGCTGTCCAGGTCTCTTAGCAGAGGTTGCATTCAAAATGCTTAGCCACTGGTATGGCTTGGGCACTGACTAATCAGAGCAGATCCTGTCTGGAGGGGGCTGGGTCCTGGAGGACCCTCGCCGGGCCAGGCCTTAACCTTTCAGCTGTGGAGTTGGGGGGAGATCCTGGGGCAGGGTCCAGGCTGCTTGGGCTTTAGGAGGAGCCACTCACAGGTTTCAGGGCAGCGGCTGTTTTCCAGCTGGTGTGGGGCAGTTGTTTCTTAACAACCGGAATAGTCATTCCTGGTACATGCTGGTTAAATATCAGCCCTGCCTAATGATCTCAGAGCAGAGTGGCAGTTAGGGGCAAACTTCCCTCTCTTACCTAACTCCAGGGTGACAGAGCAGGTTTTCTCCCTGAGATGAAAAGCAAGGAGAAGGGAACTGGCTGTGTAGACAGGCGGCTGGCCCTGCGCCCCTCCCCTCCCCCGCACGGGCACTGTGGACAGTCGGGCCTCATCCTGGACTCCAGGGGTGGGTGGACTTTGCTGTGAGGAGCCCTGCCCAGGTCCCAGCTTGCTGGCTGTGCTGCCTTTCCCGTGGCTAGATCTGTATGCCCCCTGCCTCTTGAGAAGCAAGTAACACTTGCTCATTTATCGTACGCCTAAAAAGTGCAAAGAGAGTAGATGTTAAGTGTTCTTACCACAAAGATAACTAGGTGAGGTCATGCATTTGTTAATTAGCTAGATTTAACCATGACATGATGTGTATGAGCATCAAAGCACTATGTTGTACATGATACATAGATACGAGGTTAATTTAAAAAACAAATTTGAAAAAAAATCAATCAACCCTTGGATTACTCATTTTATCAGGTTGTACTTACCTGATAAAATTGCCATTGTTGTTACCAGTTATTGTTGTTATCATATTTACACATTATCTCAGTGCTAACTCTTGCCGAAGTCGTGGCCTTGAAACTGCTTCGTGGTCCTGCTGGAATCTTCTTTTCGCGCCATCTGTCTCCTCCCCACCTCCCGTTGTACACAGATGTCTGCAGGCAGGTTCTGTCTTTCTTCCTGCTCGTCGTGCGGGTTGTGGCGAGCAGCTGCTAAGACCACAAGTATGAAGAGTCAGAAGACAGGAAGGGTGATGTTTTGGACATGCAAGAAGTTTAGTGCAGGCAGAGGATCAGGGGCTTTGGGGGCATCAGGTCCGGAGAAGGAGCAGGGGCTGTGGCATTGAGGCAGGAGGAAGGGAGCAACCTGGGGACGATTGCAGTGAAGGAGTTTGGGTGCTGCGTGGCGAGATGGGGCAACGTGTGTGCAGCCCACGTGCTGTCTGCCTTCAAGAGTGGTGCATCTTAGATCTGTTGTGGGTGAGTCGGATAGGCTTTGGAGCCGGCGGGGATGGTGATTCACGAGAACAAAGATGCTGGAGAACTTAATGGCAGTTGGACCTAAGGCTTGGACCAGGCTGTGTGAGTTAGGGAGGCAGCATCCTCTGTAGAGTTTCTAATTCCCCAGAGGAGGCTGTTACTCTCCCCAGACGTCTCAGGAAGGAAATGATGACTGTTATTGTGCTGATTTCTTCTGTTTCTTTTGCCTTTGTCCCCTGGAAGGCAAATTGCTCCACCAGACGTACCACTTCCTGAGAAAAATCACACTAGGCTGGGTGCCTTGTTATCAACAGCTGGGTGCTGGGTCCAGGCAAATCACCTGGGTGAAATGTTCCGTAGGCTGTCAAGGAGCATTTGAAATGGCTGAAATGAATGTCAGCAGCTGCCCTGAATGATTAAGACGTCAGGAAAGGGCAGCAGGGACCTCTGAGGGGATGTGTGCCTGGGGAAGGGGAGAGGAGGTGCTAGCTGGGTAACCAGCTCTGGTCTAGAGGCTCTGCCTGGTGATGGAGCTGGAGCGGTCCTGGGGCCATATGAGTTTTGGGTCTGTTTTCACGTTAGCCGGCAGTCCCACTTCCCTCCTGGTCCCCCATGTGCTGCTCCCTGAACCAGTGTTCAGCTCCAGCCACCTGGCAGTTCCACTGTCCTTGTTGGGCCCCCAAGGTTGATCAGGAAGTATCTAAGTATGTCTGGGGCTCTTTTAAAAAGGCCGCTGAAGTGCAGTTAGGCTTCACGACCTCAACCCCAGCACAGGCGAGAGCCGATCCTGCCTTTTTCCAGGCAGAGGTTGTTCCTAGGTGAAATTGTAAAACAATTCTCTTTCTTTTTGTTTTCACCTTCTAGAGGGAAGCTCTTTCATTGCCTTCTCTACCACCCTTCCTCCTCTCATTTGGTTTCTCCACGCAAAACTAGAGAAAGTCACTTATGCTAATAACCTGCATAATAATTTTAGAGCTTAGTTATCTTTCCAGAGGTATTTGTATTTTCAGAGCTTTAAGGCAAGGGATGAAATGTTAAGTGATTGCAAACAGGGTTGGAGAGGTTGAGGTACAAGAAGATGCTCCCGAAATTGCACAGTTTAGGAAGCACCTGGTAGGTCAGCTCTTGGTCGCTCTGTGGGGTTGGCCTCCGGTAAACTTGACAGCCAGGTAGTATGAGGACTTAAAAGCAGAGTAGGATATTATGTGCCTTCCTAACATGCGTATGTGTGACATGTTACATAACAGCATGAAGCACCGTGTGCCCAAGTGAGGAACCTACCAATAATTATGGCTGGGGGAGTTCTAGGAAGTTGGTTCAGGGAAGACAAGTCTTCACAGATTAGAAATGGAGCTTCAAGGATGGACATGTGACCTCAACAGGTAGAACGGAGTTGATGGAAACCCTTAAGAAGGAGAAAGGCGAGGGTAGAGACGTCAGGGTTCTGGTATGTGGTTTCCATGCAAGACAGCAAGAAGATTCGCTTCCCAGGGCTGGAGGGTCTGCACTGTGCTGCTTTCCAGTGTCAAACAGACCCCTGCCTGAAGATGGAGGAGGTCGTCTTTTACCTTGAGTACTGCAGGGAGCCCTGGAAGAATCTTTGAGTAGGGGAGTAACTGAATAGTGTCTTGCAGGGAAATGTGTCTCCTGGCAATATTTTTGATGAGTTGGAAGGAAAAGATTAGAGAAGAGTCTAGGAAGGGAACCATTGTGGCAATGTAGGTATGAACTTGCTCCATCACTCAGCCAAACCTCTTATCACCCTCCAAGTGTTTCACTTAGGTCCGGGAAGACATGAGGATCAAGGAAACCCATTGCCTACTCCAGTTTGCCTACCGTCTCTGGTAGGGACACACGCCACGCTGGTAGCACTGGGAGTAAAAAGGAAGGCACAGATTTTGAGAAAGATTTTAAAGGAAAACATAACAGGGTAGGTGGCTGATTGAGAGTGGGGCTGAAGGGGAGACTGGAGTGAAAACCCGGGTCTGCTTGTGAGTAGCAGGACTGGGGAAAGGTGTAGCGGGGACGGAAGTTGAGATGTGGGAGAGAGAATTGGGTTTTGGTGGGAAGGTTTTAAAGAATTCAGTTTTGGACATAGTAAAATATCTTGGTCCATCAAAAGTAGAGATGCTGAGGAGGTAAAGAAGGAACAGAAGTAGAATCTCGGTGAGAAGGCAGGGTGAGACTGTAGATTTGAAACTCACGCCCTGCTTGTTCCTTAGAGGCAGTCGTCGAAGCTTTGTGGAAGGACAGCCAAGTTCAGCAGCAAAGGATGGAAGAGTAATGAGGGTATGTGAGGGTAGCGGGCGGATGAAGAACAAAGAAGCCAGCAAAGGAGAATCTTGGACTGGAGAGTGTCAGGGGTTGGGGATGGAGAGCTGAGAGGGGACAGCGTCATGGAAGGCAAGGGAAGAGAGTTTCCAGTGAAAACTTGTGGAGTGGATTAGAGAAGAGGCACAACAGTGAGTCAGTACAATGTAGGACCTATGATTTCAGTTCCGGAAACGCTGCCTTTTTGTTAGAAGAAGAGAGATAAGGATTGATGAACTGTTAAGAGATGGGTTCTGAATCAGGCAGGTATTGACGTCAATGCTGCCTAGTTCTGCATCACCTTGGGTGGGTAACCGCTCTAAACCTCGGTGTACTTGTTATGAAAAGGAGGCGTGACAGTAACATCCAGCACATTGAGGAGTTGTGAGTAGTGCAGGAACGAAACGAGATAAGGCATGCAAAACCGTTAGCTGAGTGCCTGGCACTTAGTAAGTGCTCTTGAAAAATTTTAGCTATTACTATGAACAGTAATAAGTTTTATGACTTCGTAAGTTTTATCATTACATTCTCAAATGTGAGACTGCAGGAAGCCGTGGAGTAGATTTCTGGAGAAATCTTTTCAAACTGAGAACCCTCCGTTCCCTGATAACTTAAGGTGGTTTGGGAGCAGGAAGATGGGCTAAATTATTTCTAGGGAATACTTTGTGCCAGAAATTGTGATGATCCTCTTAGGATCATAATTGTTTTTATAATATTGCGTTTTCTTATAGTAGTGAAAACTACTTTCAAAACGTTTACTACCTTTTCCAGTTAGATTTAATTTGGCTTCTGCGGAGTTTGGAGATTTACCGTAGATGCTAAGGAGGAACCACGAGAGAAAACCCACAAACTATGTCCCTGGGAGGCTTACAGTCTGCATTTGGGGAGAGAGTGTGCACAAATGAAAAGGAAAGCTGCATGGGAAAGAGGGTGACGTGTCAGTCCACGCCAAGGCTGTCACGCTGGAAGGGTTCAGAGCCCAAGAGTGATCTGGATCCAGTGGAGTCAGTTAGGGAAAATGTCCTTGGGCTGATTGCTTTGGATTGGTTGACTTCTAGGATTTAAGTGACTGGTTGTGGGTGGAACTGGGTCCCTGTTGCTCTGGTTTCTGATTCAAAGTGTCATCCCCTGAGCTTCCCTCATTATTCTCGGCGCGGGGGCTGGCCTCCAGGTCACTCCAGGTGTGCGCTCAAGGCTTCCATCATCTGTGCTTTCCAGCCTCGTTTTCCAATCATTTGCCTCAGGCCCTCAAGACTGTCATCAAACCCATGCTGTATTCCCTCCACCCCGTTGTGCCCAAACCCAAACTGCCCTAGACTTGGAATGTTCTTTCTCTGTGGAAGTCTTGCCTGCCCTTCAAGGCCCCCCTCTTCCATGGAGCCGTGTCTGATCTCTCAAGCTAGACAGGATCTCACAGGACTCTGTGGTTTCTCATTCAACCTCATTTTGTCTTGAATGGTGATTAGCTGCAGACATGTCTGTCTCCCATATTCGATTTCGAGCTACTCGGAGGGGAAAGGATCCTTGGTTTTCACTGTGGCATCTGGTGTCTGGTCCATGGTGGGTGCGCAGTACACACTGGTTAGATTGAATCGCCTGGATCCTTCTTTCCAGAGAACTCTTTAGGCTGCAGCCACTCTCCCGCTAAACTTGTTCAAAGTCACTCAGCCATGCAGAAGCAAAATAAAGGGAGGCCCCCTGCTCACCAGACCCACTTCCTGCTCTGCCCCGGAGTGAGCCTGCCAGCCACAGTGGCGGCTTGGTCCCCAGAGCTGCCCAGTCACTTGGCATAGTAGCAAGAAGGAGCAGCTTACCATCTTAGATGCATGTGATTTCAGTGATTTTCTTGGAAAGGCATGTCCTGTGCTACTCAGAGGATGCAGGGAGTGTCAGCAGTCCCAACTGGGTTCAGCCACTCTGAAGAGCAGGACTTCTCTGTCCCATTTGCCAATAACCGTCCTATCATTGTGACCTAGTGACTCGCCAGGGAGTAAGAATGGCCAGGTCGGTTGAAAGGAAAAGTAGGCCCAACCAGCTTCATTACCTGGTTAAGCAAACCTACCCTGTGGCTTCACCCTGGCCCATCTCTGCAGCTCTTTCTTACTGTGCCGTGTTTGGCATGTGCCAGCATCTCTCCATTTGCAGGAGATGGGGAGAAAGCCGTTGCGGAAGCCCCGTAAGGCTGCGGCACCCTGTTAGTGCCAGCTGCCCCCGGTATGTCTGTGCACTTGCACATGGTTTGGGGGAGCATTGGGCGGCTCTGGCCGGGGCCAGCTCTGAGCTTACCTGTTTTCTCCTGCAGTACATCTTCGCAGACGCTTACGCCCAGTACCTCTGGATCACATTTGACTTCTGCGACACTATCCAAGGCTTTTCCATCCCATTCCGGGCAGCTGATCTCCTTCTGCATAGCAAAGCCTCCAACCTTCTCCTGGGCTTCGACCGGTCCCACCCCAACAAGCAGGTAAGAGAGCTTCCGGAACACAGTCGTTTGGGGCTCCTCTAATTTTCTACTCTGCCTGTGTGGATTGTGTGTCCTCTGAGTGACCTCGCCTGCTGTCCCTCCCTCCTTCTCTCTCGGGCTCAGCCTCTGTAGGTACTATTTCACTTAGCATGGCTCGCTCGGGAAAAATGTATCCCCCTGGCCCTCTCGGTCAGCAGCCCAGCCAGGGATCAACACCCAGCACTTGGCAGGCCCTATTAGGTAAACACCAGGCCCTTCTCTGTGCACATGCACCTTTGTTAGCCCTTAGGGTAAACTGTGGCTCTGGAATTTAATCAGAGAAAAACCAGGTAGGAAAGTCTGGAGTCTGAGCTCTTCTGGGACCTCTTGTTGAATTTCTGCTCCACGCTCCCCATCTGGCTTTCACCCACCATTTATTTGATGTTGCCATTAACTTTGACATTCTTCCTTTAAGAGTGTGTGTGTGTGTGTGTGTGTGTGTGTGTGCATGCGTGTGTGTGTGTGTGTGTGTGTGTGCATGATATAAATGTACTTCCTTCCTCGAACCCAGGTTGAAGGAAAACTGAGAGATGAGGGGAGAGCCCAAGTAGGATTTATATCTCAGATTGAAATGGGCCAGATCAAGAATATTGGTCTGGCGGCAACCTAGGAAACCTGTAGATCCTGTATGATTGGATTTATGATGAGTCTTAAATGCTTTTGCTCAGAGGAACCTTGGAACATTTCTTTCTCTTTGCAGGTTGTTTAACCAAAACAGGGATCTGTTTACCTCTGCTTGCCTCAGGGAGTAACCTAAGCCCGGGCTGGGTCAGTTTGCCGGTGGAGGGGGATTGTTGGTATTTTTGTTCTCATGCTTCGTCATTCATGATTGCTAGGGCCAGGGGGACCTCAGGTGACATCTGTGGCAGTTGAGGGGCTTTGCCAAAATTCAGCAAGTTAATTACTCATGGCCACATCTCCTATTCAGTTGATTCCCTTTGATGCTTCTTGTACTTTTGTACTTAGTGTCCTCTCCATTTATCTGTCATTACCAAGGCCCATTACAATTTTTTCTCTTTTTTTTTGTGGTAAAATACACGTAACATACAATGTACTACCTTCACCATCTGTAAGTGCACAGTTCAGTAGTATTAAGTACATATTGTTGGCTGGGAACAGTGACTTATGCCTGTAATCTTAGCACTCTGGGAGGCTCAGATGGGAGGATTGCTTGAGCTCAGGAGTTCGAGACCAGCCTGAGTAAGAGCGAGACCGCATCTCTACAAAAACTAGAAAAATTAGCTGGGCGTGGTGACACGTGCCTGTAGTCCCAGCTACTCGGGGTGGGGTGGCGGGGGGGTTGAGGCAGGATGTTTGCTTGAGCCCAGGAGTTTGAGGTTGCAGTGAGCTATGATGACACCACTGCACTCTACCCAGGGCGACAGAGCGAGACTCTGTCTCAAAAAAAAAAAAAAGTACATATTGTTGTGCAACCATCACCACCATCCATCTCTAGAACTCTTCATTTTGCAAAACTGAAATTCTATACCCATTAAACAATAACTCCCTGCCTTCAGCTCCTGGAAACCACCATTTTACTCTCTGTCTATGATTTTGCTTACTGCAGGTACCTCATATAAGTGGAATCGTATAGCATTTGTCTTTCTGTATTTGATTTATTTCACTTAGCATAATGTCCTCAAGGTTCATCCGTGTTGTAGCCTGTGCCAGAATTTCCTACCTTTTCAAGGCTGAATAATACTCCATGTATGTATATACCACATCTTGCTTATCCATTCATTTGTTGGTGAACACTTGGCTTGCTTCCTCAGTGTAGCTATTGCAAATAATGCTGCTATCCATTACAGGTTTTTAAGGACACTTGTTTCTCAGTCGAGAAGTGCAGAGTATAATCCTTTTGGGGACTGGTCAGAAAGTAAAATATAATTTATGGTAATCCATACATAGAAGGCAAATCACACTCATTTGTCCTTTTAATTGCTATTTCTCAGTAGCCTTAGTGACTGTGAGAAGAATGCATAGGTACAAGGTTGTCTTTCCTTTCCTGCCCTTGTCTGCTTTTGGAGTAACTGAATTGGCTTTGGCGACCTTGGTGCCTGTCTTTACAGAGAGTGTGTCATGGGAGGTGGGATTTCAGTGGGTGTTTGGTGATACCATTCAGGTTGTACACACCTTTTGCATCATGACAACTTTTTGTTATTTCGGTCTTTGCAGCTATGGAAGTCAGATGATTTTGGCCAGACCTGGATCATGATTCAGGAACATGTGAAATCCTTTTCTTGGTAAGTCGTGCCTTCTAAGAAATCCTGTAACCTCCTTTCTCCAATTCTTGCTTCTTTATGGTGGACAAGCCTTCTGCCCTTACCTGAAATGTGAAACATTTGGTTCAGGACATACATTTCCCACACCTGAGAATCAGAGCTGCAAGTATAATGAACTCACTGGAGGGGCGGGGGGGATGAGAAAGTAAGGTTTATTTGTCAGAGGAGTGGTAGAGCTTTTGCATTTTTCAATCCATCAGGAAACCCAGGGGAATCTTGAAGCTCATGCATCTTAGCAGAGTTTCTAAATATCTTCATTCTTAGAGCATCATATTAGAAGTGGGGACTTTTCTTTATATAAAATTCATGCATTTGTTCATAGCCTATTTTTTTCATGTCTGCTAAAAAGAAGATCTGATAGATGCTTTCGGGCATAAGAAGTTGAGTAATTTATGGATATAGTTATTAAGGAAATTACAGTTTAGGAGGTAAGAAAAGACATTTCAGGTACATAACACACATTGTGAAAGAGCCACAGAAATAACAGACATAGCGTGAGAAGCCGGAGGAGGGACCTATTCCGTCTAGGTGGGAGGATCATAGATAGTTTCGTGAAGAAGGTTGCCCTTGATCCAGGATGTGCACAACAGTTAGGATGTCGCTGAGTGGAGGTATGGAGGACACAAATTCCACTTGAGGAACAGAGTGGCCAAAGGCCCAGAGATGGGCTGTTGTGGTGCTTGGGTGAACACTGACTCATTTTTGGCCAGTGCTTTAGGCGAAGTTTGGAAAGGGAAGTTGGGATCAGGATCTGCGGTGCTTGACAAAGGAATTTGGACTAATTTCCAAAAGCAGTGTTGAACCACTGCAGGTGTTTGAGAAGAGGGGTACATTAAACAGACTCTACTCAGGAAATATAGTTTCTAGTCATCGTTGCTTCTGATCTTTTACTGTTACAGTGGTGTAGTATATGATCTTGAATGTACGAATTTGCACATATGCAGGCAAATGTATTGGACAGATTTCCAGGAGCGGGTTTGCTGGGCCAGTGGGTTTATCTAACTGCTTATCAACCCGTTCGCATGGATGAGTGATATCGCAAGCTTGATACCTCCCAAATCAGCCCCATCCATAATCTTCCCCATTTCAGCGTCTAGTCACTGGGGCCAAAAACTCTGGAGTCATCATTGATTCCACATTTGTTTCATGCTTCGCAATCAATCTATCAGGAAATTTTGCTGGCTCCTGATTCATCTAGAATCTTCTACTCATGTACTACTTTATTCCAAGCCACCACTGTCGTTGCTCATTAGTTGCCCAACTGGTCGTTCTGCTTTCACTCTGTTTTTTCTGTAATTAGTCTCGGTGGGTGGCCAGATTGATCCCATTAAAACAAGTTAGATCATGTTGTTCCTCTGCCGTGAACCCTTTCATGTTTCATCATTTCTCTCAGATTAAATGTCAGGTACATTCTTAACCGCAGGGCCTTTGCACTTGCTATTTTCTTTGTGTAGAGTGCTCTTACCCAAGATGTATTAATTCTTACTGCTTACTCCCTACCGCCTCATTCAAGTCTTTGCTCATATAACACCTTCTAAATGAGGCCTACCCTAAGGATCCTATTCAAAATTGTAGCTACTTCCCTATTATTCCCAATCTGCTGTATTCTGCCCCGTTGTTTTCCACAGAGCACTTTGTCACGTTCTGATATGCTATTGTTATGCTTATTATTTCTGTTTCTCTCTTCAATAGAATGAAAGCTCTCCAAGGGCAGGGACTTTCCTTAGTTTTGTGCCCTGTTATATCTACAGTGAATGCATCTTTGAAATTTTAATTTTGATAGAGATTGCCAAATTTTGTATAGAAAGTGTCAAATTTGCACTCATCTCAACACTATAGAATAATGTCTCTCTCCACATTCAGTACGTAAGGTCAGAAAATTGTCTCAGTGAAGTTTTAATTTGCATCTTTCTTAACCATGAATGAGTCAGAACATCTTTTAATCCGCTTACAGGTCACTTTTATTTATTTGGTTTTTTTGTTTGTTTGTTTTTTTTTGGTGACATGCCTAATCATGCTCTTTGCACTTTTTCTATTTGATTGTTTTTTTAAATTATCGATATCAAGGAACTCTGTGTATTTGAGATTAACCCTTTGTGATGTGAGATAGTTTGTGTGTGTGTGCATTTATGTTTATATTTTCCAGTTTGTCAATTGCCTTTTGACTTTTACATGTAGTTTTAGTCCTCATTAAATGTAGTGGCCCCGTAATATGTAGATACTGTCTGTGCTTCTTTTAGCTATCTGTGGAAAGTGGAATGTCTCTGAGTTGGTGCTGCTGCTTTAGTAATTGAGGATGGTAAAGACGGAGAGGATACAGGGAGGGGCCCTACTGCGGACCATCTTAAGACTCCACTGGTCTTTCTTTCCATAAAGGGAGCTTTTTCCGACCTTTTTGTTGTTTTCCTTGGGTGGAGGTTGTGGGGTATTAGTGAAATTAGAACCATGGTCTTATTGAAGGACAATCTCTGCTTAAGGAATATCATTATAACTTTCTTTTGCTTTATTTGAGTTTTAAAGGTACAAATTGTTCTTCTATCTGTTTAAGAAACTATAAATGAAGAGGGCAGAGCCAGTAGGAACTTATAGGGATAAGTTAAGGGAACTTAAAGTTTAGAAATTTAGTATTTTACCTTCTGCCCGGCCTGTCTTTTAAGATAGTTACATGTTTGTTGTCAGGGGATTTTAGACTATTTGGGGGATGTTTTTCCCTTAAGTTTCCTTACAATAAATGAAAATGTAATCTAGTCTCTCAGAGAATGACATACATTTGTTTAACAATGCTTGGCAACCTGGGAGAAGCAGGAGCGAGGAAAGCTAATAATTTACTTGGTCCAAAGATGGAGCTTGGCAAGACAGAATAGTGCAAGACCTGTGGGGGCAGGACTCAGGATGCCCCGCGGAGCATCGCTGAAGGGTTGCAGGTGAGGCAGATGAGGCCTGATGACCGTGCTCAGAGATAGAGCGAAGACTGAAATTTCTGAATGGGGGCAAAGAGAACAGAAGTAGGTGTCAGTGAGTGTAAGAAATTGGAAGGCTAAGTGATGGCAAAGTATGAGAACTAGTAGGCGGAGCAGCGTGCAGAAATGGGAGGTCCAAATATGGATTACGGAAGAGAATTGGGATGAAAGGCAC
>RJWJ010034925.1:0-16957 GCA_004363605.1 Indri indri | reverse complement strand
TATTTATTTTTATTTTAAATGAAATATATATTATGTATAAGATGCAAGTAAAGGCTTATACAAAAAGATACACAAATTCTTTTGTCAAACATTTATATTAAATATATTATCGAATGGTAATATCAACAACCATAGCTGAAAAGATTCAGATTTTCTCTGTAATGTGAGACAAAAAAGATTGTAAAATTATGTATATCTGCATGATACTAAAATAATCTCAGGATATGTGTCAATGGAAACTTATTGAATAGTAACCACTTAAGGAAAATCAACTTGATTACAATTTCTGTGGCTGTGTTGAGTATTACTAACAGTATAGACTCCAGAAAACATCAAATAACAGTTTGACTGTTTCATTCTTGGAAAAGCATGACCATTAACTGAACAAAATTTTTTTCAGAAAGATCTAAAGAATGTATAGGTGTCGAACCATTATATTCTAGACATGAGGGCCAATAAAATTACTAACTAAGTGTGAATAGGGATTGATTTTTTTAAAATGCCAATATGTCATAACATTTCTAATATTTCACATCAATAATAAAAATAGGAAATAATTGTGAATGAAGTTTTTATATCTCCAATATAGGATTTATAGAGTGTTTCATGTAGAATAACATTCTATTAAAATATTTCGAGAGTTATTTTGAAATGCTAACATACTTTCCCTCATAAGCGAACATATTCAAAGACTCAGGAAGAATCATGGCTTTTATCTCTTCAAAATAAGTTCTTTAGTGTTCTAATTTAGCAATCATTCACAATCTTTTACATAAAAGCAATCAGTGAACTTCCTCACTTGGGAATGTTAATATGGCACAGTGGCAGAAAGTCAGCACTAATTGAGGTACAAGTTAAGCCAGAATATTACCTATTCCTTAGTAGTTTTGTTTGTCACCAAATCTCACCATATTATTCAATGATAATATATTAAGGTCAATTTTATATTTTTTCTCCTCTATACTTTATACTCACATTTTTCTTTAATTGCTTCTCCAATATAACTCAGTTCAAAAACTTCATTTCTGTCTCCTTTTTAATTTTTATTTACTTCTGTATAATACAAATAAATCTGTTTTTCCCTTATACCTTTTATAAATTGATATTTTGAATATGTCATATCCTTATTTCAAATAAGATATCATATGAATAAACATAGCAAAGCCTATGTTTTCTTTCATTGGAGTGAGAAATTTACGTCAGTGTTCTAAGCATTCTGATTATCCAAGCTATGTAATTGGAGATGCTTTCTTGTATTACATCCACGGAATTTCCCCTACTATTTTAAAAATCAGATAACTTCTTTGAATAGGAAGCCGTAAGTTTTACAGTAAATATCAAAAATTAAAGTCATTTAAAAATTCAAACTTTTTTATTCTCTTTTTTTTCAAATTTATACTTTGATTTATTTTAATATAATTTTAATCCCCATATAGATTTAAAAAGAAAGTAAAAATAGCAATTTAGATGACACCAGAGAGGACAATTTAGAAAAAAATATGCTTATTTAGTAAAGATATCACTGAATATTCAGAATCCTCTTTATTTTTTTTATAATTTGCAAATTTTCCAGTTATTAATTAGATTTTATACTTTGACATGGACATGATTAGAGGTCTATGTTCATAGTGTTATTTCATTTTATATGCTTCATTATAAAATGATCAAATGACCATGACATGATTCTCAAAACACATAATCCTATTTCACAATGTTTTCCCTTACTTCTTCTTTGCCTTTTCATTTAGTTTATCATTATTCTCCAAGGGTCACATAACAAAAATACCCATTAATATGAAAAAAGCAGAATATACATGACTACCTTTTACTATCTTCTATTTCTGGATGTTTGCATTGGTTTTATTTAAAGTTGAATTACCTTTGTTATTTTAAAATCCAGTTTTAAATTGTCTTTGATTTAACATTTTATGGTAGAACACATGACTCTTGAGCTGAAATCTAGACATAAACACTCTTTACAAACAATATAATCAGGATATATAACATCAAGTTTTGGTATTGATAGTATTTTAGTTTCTGTTGTCTCAAATCCCTCTATGTTTGTCACACCTTTCTTCAGTCCCCAGGTGACCCAGGACTATGACTAAATTTAGGAAACAGATCTAGGACTCCCATCTTTTAATTTTTTTTGGCACAGTCTCATTTGCCATACATAAGCACAGTTCATTCATGGAATAATTTATTCATTCATTCAGTCAAATACTTGAGAACCTATTATACTTTTACTCACAATCATGTACCAGTGAAAATTATCTAAAGCTGTTCCTGATTTTGAATGTATTTTTCCTGAATGATATAACCATTCTGAGTAATGTGTCTGAGATTGAAGAACTGCACAAATTTTTCAACTTTAATTACTTCAAAATGATATTTTAATTTTCCAAGTGTCAACATTAGATGGCAGGATCATTAGCATGTAATCAGGGAGAAAAGAAAAAAAAATAGTTAAGACATCCAGAGAAATAGAATAAAAGATATTGCATGTATCCTCTCAACTGAAAGGACCAACAAAACACACAAAGTATATAAAACATATATGAGTCACAAGACATTGCAATTAGAAAGAAACGTGATCCTTGACAGATAAGAAACAAATAAGGTAACCCTGCTGATTTCCCCAGTTTACTGCCCTGAGAGTTTCCAGGTTATGGTGCAAAGAACGAGGGACTTTGAGTTGTAAGAGGAGCTAAGAGTCTGGGAAGAACATGGAGCTCTGGTTAGCAAGAAAGAATACTGAAGAAGAGATAGCTAGACGTAGAAAAAAAGAAATCAAGAGTTCTACAAGGAAATTAAAACAAAACAAAATATGGAACAGCGATGGGCCCAAGAAAGAAAATAATAAATGAAATCACTGAAATAGAAAAACATAACAAAAGTGAGAAAAATCAATAAAATAAGATAAAAATCTGGTTCTTAAAAAAGATGCAAAAAATTGATGAACCTCTAGTCAGACTGATCAATAAAAAAAATGAGAAGACACAAATTATTAACATCGAGAATGAGAAAATTAACACTACTACAGATTCTACAAATGTTCAAAAGAAAAATAAGGGATTATTTTGAACAACTTTACATGAATAAAATCTGTTCTCCTTTGTTGGGAACTCTGTTGCTCAGTATAGAGAGGGAGGGGTACTCTGCCTTGTGGCTCATGCAGGTAGGTGTCCAAAGCAGTGTTGTTGGCAATTTGAGTCAATTGGAACTCAGACCCCAGGGAGGGAGTTCAGGTGCCAGTGGTGGTGGACTAGGTTTGGTAGTTCTCAGTTCCCAGGTTCCTGGATTGTGTGCTTGAGTCCTGCTCTGGAAAAATGCTCAGGCAGGAGACGGGCAGATGCACTGTGGGCTTGTAACACTGCTGCTCTCCTGCATCTACTCTTTCCCCTGTGGTTGTCACAGACCACACAGATTCTGGGGAATGTTCATGTGAAGGATCAGGCTTGCCCTCAGGCCACTGCAGAAAGCTCAGGTGGGAGCAGGGCAGGTCCCTGTCCACGGTGGCAGTGGAGGTGGGTATCTGCTGGTGCCTTCTTCCCCGGGTAGCAGCCAGAGCCATCACAGGGGGGCAGAGCCCACTCAGTGGCATCAGCTGGGGCTGGTAGCAGTATGTGTCTGGCCCCACCAGGTCCTCTGGCAGTAGGAGCCATGGTGGAGGGTGAAGTCCACCTGGTGGCATTAGTAAGGGCTGGTAGCCTTGTGGTTTTGGCAGTGGCAGCAGCAGTGGCATTGTGTCACCTGGCCCCAGGACTCATAAGAGCATCTTGCTTGCCCACTATCTCCCTGGTCTGGCAGCAGCAATGTGGAAGTCGCAGGAGCGGAGCTGGCTCCTGGGCAGATGCAGTACTCAGGGGCTGGGCTTCCTGAATGGTGCTGGCTGCAGCACTCAGGGCCCAGGAGACCATGGGATCCAACTGTGTTCCCTCCTTGGAGCAGTGCTGTGTACTTTCTGGGCTGCTCCCATATCAATCTTGATGCCCAGGTAGGGAGAGGCCACCTTGTAGCTTGGATTATGACATCTACAGGGGGAGTGTGGGGTGCTTGGGGGTCTCTCACTTTTCCCTTCCCCACACATGGGTTCCTCTCCTGGGTACCACTGATCCAGCCTGGCTTATTACCCTACTTCCTTCTTGCTTTTGGTGCCTCCATTGCTTCTCTGTTGATCCTGATGCTCTATCTCCAATGATCTATCCAAAGTTGTATATCTACTCATCTCTTTCAGTGCTCTCCATGGAAGAGCAGCATGTGTTAGCTGTTTCTAGTCTGCCATCTTGGTCGCCATCTCTACAATTTCTCTTAACTGAATAAAGTTTAAATACTTCAACTCTATAGTTAGGAGTTTCAGCAAAAGATGATTTAGTAATGAGATTGTTCTTTGATCTTCACCTTTAAGTAAATCCAACAGTATAAATGATATAGAATCTAAGATTCATGTTTTGTAATCCTCAGTACATTCTTGAAACACTAAAAATATTTTCTTTAAGAACAACTTTTCTCTATATTGAGGAAGACTATTTTAATGACAGAATGACAGAACACACCTATTGATTGGAGATTTTTTCCCTAAAGTATGATTTATGTCATGCTAATTAGGAGTTGTCTGCCCTTAAATAACTCTTCCCTGGATGACAGAAATTATCTCATTAAAACTATTCTCTCTCTCTCTCTCTCTCTCTCTCTCTCTCTCTCTCTCTCTCTCTCTCACACACACACACACACACACACACACATACAATCTTGCTATCTGTTTTTAAAAGCTGATTCCTTGTGCACATAAAATGCAGTTTAATGCAAGATGTGCCATCAATTTTTGAGGAAAATAAAAAGAATTAAATGTACATTTCTGCTCAAAGACATTTCTGATTTGTATTACTAATTAAATACTAAAGGTATAACCAAAAATCAAACAATGCAATATTTCTTGAGATTTTGTAGGATTATCAGTATTTATAAATGGTTTATGTCTTCACACTCACTCTTTACATGTCAGTAATTTTATTTCAAAGTTGATATTGCATGTCCTTGTCAAGCACTATGATCATATATGTGTGTGTGTGTGTGTGTGTGTGTGTGTGTATCTTGAAAATATAAGAATGGCTAAATAATTCAGTGTCTTATAATAAAAATTATCCTTTGTCAAAAATAAGTGATAAATTACCTAAAATATATTAAAATCTTAAAGAAACAATATAAGAGAACGTGGTATGAGTGCATAATTTTAGTGGCAACATTTCTGGGCATTTTATATTATTCCTTTAAAGCTCATAAATTCTTATGAAGAAAGTGTAAATTAGGTTTGTTACACAGCTCAATTAAACAGAAATATCTTACATGCAGAAACAGAAAATCAAATGTGAGTGAGTCTGATTCATAGCACAGCACAATATATATTCATAAAGCAAATTATTTAAAATATAACTCCATAGTTTTTAGAGCCATAAACTGTTGTAAAATCGTACACTTTTCCTGCCACTCACCTCTAGACCCAGATTTAAAGGGCTCATGTAATTGAGTCAATTCTGTCTGGACATCTCTTTCAATTAACCTAAAGTCAACCTATTGGTAGACTTACTTCCATAAAATACTTTTTTGCCATATAATGAGTAATAACTCATCATAATTACAAAGTTTGTCCATACTCAAGAGAAGTATGGAGTCACTGGAGTTGTTTTGGTATTCTGGCCCCCATAGTTTCATTTCCTTTTTAACATCCTCTTTTAAGGTAAAATGATAGATTTTTCCCTTTCATATCTGTTTGGAAAGGATCACCGCATGATGACTTGTATTCTCTTATCATTCAACTATGCTTTTCAACATTCCCCTGGGTTGAATGCAGAGGCTACATGCTTAGGATAATTACCTGAGCATCAATGTGACACAATTCCATGACATTTCGAGAAAGCCAGTTCTGCCTGGGATTATGGATAACACATTTTCAAATGTCAAATGTTCACAAGAATATTAGTAAGGGATTCTCCAAGAAAAGATTCATTAATTTTCAAACTGATTTATCAAGTTTCTCTTGATTGGCTAATTCTGATATTATTTGGAAGAAGCCAGAAATGAGGTTTTAAGAGTTACATAGAGGTAAGGTTCTTCTTGAAAGAAATACAAGCAAGGAACAACAATATGTACTTTTGAACAAAGCTTACGGTGCCACTTTTTTCTATATCCTGTATGTGATGACCTAGCTGCCTAAACTTTACAAAATCTCTAAAGTTGTAACAGACTGGGTTTATATGTGTTTTTCTTTAAGATTTCTTAGGAAGTCAGAAATCCACTCGAAGTAAAAATGGAAATCCTGACCTTGCTATCAATGTATTTTGATAAACATTCAGGTAGTACTATCTTCATACTAAAATATTTTGGTGCCTTTAAGCCAATAAGAATATTCTTTTTTTATCTTTAGAACATAAGGGTCTTGTCTAAAAAGACCCAAAAGCCCCCAGTGCCTTTTGTTTATTTAGTGTAGAATTAGAGAACAGAAAGTGTGGAAATATTTAGAAAATACAGAAAAAAATTGGGAAGAGTGTAAATAAAGAGAACAAAGAAAACTTGGGAAAATTATATTTTCTTATGTAGATCCTCAATTATTGGTTGACAATCTCTCAAATGAAGAATTTAAGAACAAGACAGCTATATGTTCTAGCCTCAACTACTATAGAAAAGAAAACAGGCCAGCAGTACTAAAAGATTTAAAAAGACACCCCTTTCCCATAACCATATAAACAATTGCCATCACGATATTCTCAAGTAGTAAGAAACTGTAAGAATTTGCAGTACTACTCTTTAAGTTGGGTAAAATGATCACAACATGAGTTAATGGGTTTATAAATACCGCAATCTGTATTCCCATTTTGAAACTCATAACATGATTAGACTAATTTGCACATTTCTTACACTTTTAAATATAGAAAAACTCGTAAACCATATTGTCTGAATATACATACATTAATTTTCTCAATTAGACACTTAAGATTGTTTTCTCAAATCATGCATGAATCATTTAAAATAAAACCTCATTATTTATTCACTAAAGCTGTTGAATTTCCTCCTAGCCTTTGCTTCGAATATAGTGTATTTTTACTTTCTGGCTGGCAAAACCAAAAGCAGTGCAGGATTTTTCAATAAGGCAGAGACAGGGGAATCATACGCTTATTCATAAAACAACCAAGCAAAACAGGCTGCCTAAGCAGAAATTCATTGCAGAGTCAATTTGTAGTCAAGCAGAACTGAGACAAAGAAGCAAGGTATGGCAGGGCTCCCACTGAGGTGGTCCTATTTTAAGCGGAGCCTCAAGCTTGTGAATAGAGTCCATTATTTCTTCTTATTTTAATTCAACAGAAACAGAACAAAGCAGATTCCAATTCCACCAGCAAATTAGGCAGAGCTGAACAGAATGGAATTTACACTGGCAACATAGGACAGAGCAGGCAAATGGAATCTGAGAGAAGGCGATAGAAAGCAAGAGAGCCAAATTATTTTAAATTTTATTTTATTTTAATTTCTCATTTGATTAAAATAGATTTCAAAATATTTCAAAGTGTCCAAATTAGACATTTGAAGATCAGTTTTGAAATTCAGCAGAAGCATGCAAGGCAATAGCTCAAACTGCAAATGAAGCCAGGAACAATATAGATTTATAAAACATTTAGTTTATCTAAATTCTAGCTCCTAATAAATTGTAGAGCTGCCTAAACTATGTGTCACAAATATTTTAATTTTTCAATTTTTTTTTACTTCATAGTGTTTCCAGAATTTTTTAAAACAAATTAAGTTCCTTCCCAAATAAATATTTATGTGTGTGTATGGTGGGTTGAGGTAGGGGTTGTTCTTTGATGTTTCTCTCTCTAGGCATTATTACATTTTAGAATTGTTTTTCCCAAAGTTGGTAGTGTGTGTATGTATTCCTTCAAAGTTGTTATCAATGGAATCCAATTACAATCCTAATTTTAAACAATTTTATATCATTCAGGCATAAGGAAAGTTAAATATATCCTTAAAACTGGGGAGGCAGGGCAACATACCTCCCTGGAAGGCACAGAGAGACCTAGAGTCAGGCATTACTTGAAATAATACAGCACAAGGGCACCTTCCATCTAACTCTGTGTAACCCGAGCCCTAGGCACTGGTTCTTGTCAGTGGTCCACACATTCATCCTTTCCCCCCCCCATTATTCATTGCCTTCTTGCCATATCTGTAAGCATTTGTCATGGTCTCATGATTCAGAACATCTTCGTGAAAACCAGACACAGACATAAAATCACATTAAGACCAGATAAAATAGCTTTATTATATTTCATTATTGACATCCTGAGAAATGATAAAACATAAAACTAATGCCTAAATAATTGCTGGCAAAGCAGTAAAAGATTGATAAAAATAAAGTATCTTATTGAAATCAGTAATTAAGTTATTGGATTTGGAATTAATTTGAAACATAGGCTCATTTGCTTTTAATTCTCCTGCATACTAGATGTCCTTGAAGGGATAACAGATAAACATACAATGTGCTTCATATGCTACCAATGAAATGAAGCTGATTTACAAAGAGAGATTAAAAAAGACAATATTTTAGAGAGAGTTCTTAGAGAATACCTCACCGAGAACATGGTATTTGGGCAGAGAGCTGATGAAACATGAAGCAAGAAACCCTTGTCAACGTCTGGAAAGAAAGAATCATAAAAATGGAAGAGCAAGTTCAATGACCCTGATAAGTAACAGGCTTGATGCAATCAAAGAATAGCTAGAAGGCTGCAAGAGCTGAAGATGCAGACTTGAGAAAGAGAACAGTACAGTCTTTGGTTAAATGTAGACAAGAAATACATGATAAATATATTTTATATTAATAAATATTTATTCCCACCACCGTTATTCCTATTTAAGCTAAAAGCTCTCAACATTGGGAAAATGATAGACAAATAAGTGCTAGAAAATCTAAATTGGAATGTCAGGGTATGTTTCCTTAATGAATTTATAAATATATCTCCTGAATCCAATGTTCATAAATGAAACATGTTTAGAAACTTAGATTGAGATTTTTCATCTCTATTTCCACAATTTAAAAAAGTATTCTTCCAACAATGACCTTTTATTTTTCTTATAACCCTTTCTTATTTGTGAGATGACTGACCTTTTTTCTATAACTTACTCAGACAACAAACATATTTGCAAGATTTTATGTGATAATACTAAAATTTGTTAAAGTGATACCATTGCTAAAGGAAAGAAATACTTGAAAATGTCTTTAATTAATGCAGTTTGCTCATTTTTACTTTTAATTATGCTAATATGTATTTGGGATTTTAATATTTTAAAAAATATTTTCAAAATTATGGAACAGTTAAAATAGTACACAGAGCTCCCATTCCCTCTTTACCCTCATTTACCCTAAATGTTAACATTTCACTACATTCTCTTTATCATTTTATCTCTGTGCGCATGTATGTGTGTGTCTGTGTGTGTGTATATATATATAGGTATATGTCCATATATTATGTTATGACCCATTGGAGAATAAATGGCAGACATGATGCTTCTTACCCTTAAATATTTCTGTACGTATTTCCTACAGAAAGAACATTATATGCATAAACACTATGCAATTATCCATTCTGCACAACAACCAATTAATTGGTTGTTAAAGAAACGGCAGTGATTTTGAAGATCGTTTCTCAGTTAGGGACACTCTGGTATTTCCTCATTATTTGATTCAGTTACTACATTTGGTGCAAGGATATCACAGAAGCAATTTTGGATTTCTCTTAGTGAATCATTGGGAGGTACACAATTTTGAATTATCCCATTACTAGTAATGCTAATTTTGATCACTTAAGGTTGTGTGGCCAGGTTTTTCCATTGTAGTTTACTATCATTTTCCTTTGCTTCAGCAGGGAGATATTTTGGGACTATGTAAATAGACTGATTTCATCAAATTTGCACCCATTTATTTTAGTATCCATTGATACTTGCCTGACATAAGCATTACTAGTACGGTGGGATTAAAAAAAAATCTGTTATTTATTAATTTCCATTCTAGCATAAGGAAGAATTTTTCCTTCCCTCCTGTTAATTCACAGTATTAAGAAATCAAGTATTTCTATTATGTTCAATAGATTATAAGCCATTATCATTATTTATTTTAATGCTAATATTATCACAGATTTGGTTAGTAGGAGCTCTTTCAAGCTGTCTCCTTTGTCTTTCTGATATACCAATATCATTATTGGAGCACTTGCTTACTTTTTACCATATTACAGGCATTTCCTTAGTTTTGGCACAAGATATAACAGCCTCATGTTTATTTTCTCTGTCCCATTCCTGGAAAACAGTCATTTTCTAAGAAGCCCGTTTCCTTGTAGTGGAGAATGACAACTAGAATCAGATATTGTCCTTAGGTATATCCATTGCTACTAAGATTCCCCTGTTTCCAAACATTCTCTCTGGACAGAACTGAGGAAAAAACATGCATGTATATTCATATATACACAAACACATATATACACGAGCACTCACACACATGTGGATATATACCTATTTCTTCATGCCTATCTGACTACCCACTTGCTCACCTACCTACATACCTATCTGTCTCGTTTGTAAACCATAAATTCACAGTGTCTCCAAATCCAGTTCAATATCCCAGGGTCCATTCTATTTTTTCCACTTAGCCATATGTATAAATTTCTTCTCTAACTGTGAAAGACCTGGCTCCCAATCTTCTCAATATACTTTCTAAAAAGGTGAAAAACCTGCAAGCACACTTTCCTAAATAGAGTTCAATATTTACTTACAGCTTTCTTTTGTCTTTTAAAGATATACAACAAAAAATGTCCACTAAAGTTACTTGGATTAGTTTCTTACCTCTTTTCAGTATACTTCAGTTCATTTTTTGAAATAAAGTTTCAAAAATTCATTCTTTTTTTGTTTGTATTCAAATTTATGATTTTTCTACATTCTTATTGATTTTTTTCCTCAGATATCATATTATGAGTCAAATTATGCAAAAAAAAAACAAAAAACCCAGATTCTGCTTCTGCTTATGATGAAGTAACAGGGGCAAGATACTCATTTTCTAAACAATGAGAAAACTAGAAAAAATATGCAAAAGGTCAATTTTCAGACATTAGAAAACAAGGATGGGCAGGGCAGTGACACCTGATAATAAGGAGATAAATGATGTGCCCTATGATCGCCCTAATTTATTTCTAGGATACAGTGCAGACCTAGTCTAGTAGTCTCACTGAATTAAAGATATGAAACTTGAGCTTGGGAATACTAAGTCATCAAGAATTTGCGGGACAAAATAATAGAGAGTGGGAAGCTTCTCAGAAAGGTCATATTTTCCTTCTTCCTGATTTTATCTTTTGTTGCTAGAAATGTTTACATTCTTATACACATACTTAGGCTTTGTTCTGGTAAGCAGTTAATTTAATTGAAAGTAGTTATATACTCTTCAGGTCTTACTTTTAAGTTTTGTAATGTAGGACCAGGCTATGACGAATTATTCCCCATTACTTGGGAAAGTGCCTGTGAATCCTTTACCATTGGAAAATTGTCCATTGAAAAATCTGGCTGGTGGGATAGACACACTTCAAGGCCTTCTGTGAGCAAGGGGTATTGTTACCTCTGGTTTTCTGGATGGTTCTTTTTCAAGCCTCCGGTTGTTTCCTCACATGCATGTGATGATTAACACTTAACTAAATACAAAAGTGGGATCCTCTGCGGACTTCTGAGATTCATTCTCTGGATAGCTCTGTCCTCTCTGACATTCTATCCCCTTGTTTCCCCAGATTCCCAGCTCTATTCTCCCAATTTAGCAGGTCCAGTAGGCTCTAGCTGGGCTCACCTTCTTTGAACTACAATCTAAAACTCTATAAATTGGTCAGTTCTAGTGGCCTCTTCATTTGTTCCCCATCTCTCAGGGACCACTATCTTTTGTTGCCTAATGTACAGTGTCTTGGTTCCTGTGTTTGGTCCACTTTTTGGTTGTTTCAAAAGAGAGACTACATCCAGTTCTTGTTAGTTTACCAGCTTTCATGGCATCTTGCATCATCTGCTTCAAGCAATCCAATGTTTGGGTCTAGTTTCTCCCTGAAGTCTCCTTTCTCCAGATTTCACATTAGTTGCTTGCCCTGTGACCTCAGATTTCTCATAGGTTCTAGGAAATTCATTAATTTGAAATTTTTCAGTAGGAAAGACTTTTCTTAGCATTCCACACTTGATAACTGAAAATATGTCAATAAGTATTTATTTTCTTAAATAGGAATATTAAAACAGCTGTTAAATGAAAGAAAAGGATCATGAAGACTTCCTTAAAGAAGATGAGTCAATCTTCCTGTCTGTTTTCTTGGAGATAAACATGGTGTCCAACATTGGTCAAGTCCTCTTACTCTTACACATTAGAAAATTTCTGTAGAGCTAATAAAAATTTAAAAAAGTGAGTTATGCCAGTATATCATGCAAAGTGCTTAATTAGTTTCCACCATAAATAACTCAGAGTAAGACAGTCTTTACACAGTATATCACATGAGCCCAAGATAAAGATATTTGCCTTTTGATTTAATAGGCTACTTACTGGAGTGTATTAAACTTTGCTATATGCCAGTTTATTCCCTTTAATTGAATAATCATTTTAAAGTGTGTCAATTTTACTATTGAGACTAACAAAAACAAGAAAAACACTATTAAGTACTATTTAAAAAAATGTTATGGTAAAACGAGTACTTCATGACCAATAGGGAAGGCAAGGGTTAAACGACTTATGGGTAGTAGAACAGCAATGCCTATTATGAAGTTGTTTCCCACTCTTTCTAATTAAATTGCTAGGAAGATAAAACAAAACGTAAAAGCAGGTTTGTAACATCCTTGGAAACTAGTAGATCACATGAAAATTCTTGGAAAAAAATTCATTCAATTCCAGTGTTAGTGTACTTGTGTTAACCTTCAAATCCTATTATTAGATAAAATCAGATGTATATTTGGAATCATTTTTATATAGGCATTGAGAAAAAATAAACTTCATACCATATTCAAATGGAAATTTTATTTGGCCTGCTTAATATGCTTTTATGCATTCAATATCAAAATAAAGAGAGAAACGTTCAGTTGTGCAAAATTAATGAAAAGTTTTTAATATTTTTCTTCTGACATAATGAATTCGTGAAGCATAAAAATATAATGTCATATAGAATTATATGGATTGTGTAAATGCTTTATTTTTACTAGCTATATGCTTGTTATAAGCTTAGTAATAAATGCTATGCTTCGGTTTTAATTCATTGTTTGATTCTTTGGTTATCATGCTTTTGGCCATAAGTATATTTTGTAGTTTTAATCAAAAACAATTGTTTTGCAATGCTAATTAATCTTATTCACTTAAAAATAAAGTAGTGTAATTTGCTAATTCCTTGAAGATATTTAAGTAGGTAATTCATGTCACCTTCCTTTTTCCTTTACTAATTTTGTGGTGTTTCTGTACTGTGGTTATAGAGGTGAATCAATTTTACTAAGATAGACAGTATTTAAACAGAATAAGATGAAGCAGTGACAAAGGCCTCTAGGTCTTTCAAATAGTATTTCCAACACTTGTTAAAATAATGTATTGAGCAATACAATCAGGCTTTAAGTGGCAAATGCTGCATTTCACCCATCTTCCATTTTAATATTTTTATGTGTGATTGGATTTGCTTTCATAATGTGATCTTGTTACAGACTTTCTTTTCTGTGATTTTGTTCCATTTCTTTAAATTGATCCATGCAGATTTAAAAACCCAACAAATAAAAATGCAGAAAAGGAGTGCTTAAGGATTATAAACTATAGGGCATGGAGAGGTAGTTTCTAGCTTGATAATTCCTTTGTAAGAAAAAAACTTACAAAAATAATTTGGGTAATTTTGAAGATTAAGAAAGTTTATATTATGTACAAAATATTATTAAATGTAAGATCTTTGAATAAAATGGACTGTCTTCCCTATTTTCTTGTATCTCACCATCAAAATTTTTACTGACTAGTTACTGGAAAAGTTTTTGTAATATCGAGACAATGGTCTTGCTCATTGTATGGTCTTTTAAATTATGAAAGTGCTTGGTTTACATTATATGAATCTGATTTATTAATAGAATCTGATTCTGCTGTGGTTGAGAAGAGTTACCAAGAACAATTGAGTTCATTTAAAGGAAGTTTCTTTAGATTCGAAATACATCTAGTTCAAAGGATTAGGTAAATTAAATGAGTTAGTGTATATTAGAGCCCAGCATTATACTTTGAAGGCCATAATTCTCAATAAAAATTGATTATTTCTCCTTCTTCCCAAATTTTTATCCATGATGATGCACAATGTGAAAATACAGGCTCATTTTTCCAGTAAGGAGGAAAAAAAAATCAAGCCATTCCTCTTCCTCTTATACAGTTGATTCAATCCATTCAAGGATGTGCATTGCAATGCCTTTGTTTATTCTGAACACTTTCCCTGGTATGTCCTACCCTTCAAACAAATCCCTACCTATGCTTTCAAGTTCATGCTTCTTCCTTGAATGACTTTTAGTACCTTGAAATGCCTATCAGCAATTTTGGAGTTCATTGTAACATGGTTTTTTAACTTGTAAATCATTTTGCCTTGTATCACTATAGTTAATTAATTTTTAATATTTCTACTTTAGCATTAAATATTGCACATCAATAGTAAGTTTTCTTCAAGTGCAGTTAAATGACTGCATTGTTTTAATACTTAGTATGTTCTAGGACTAGTCACTGCTAAGTGGAGAGGTCTTTATTTCCAGTGCTGATAACTCTTCAAAAAGCCACTTTGTATCTCCTAGATTATAGGATGCTTTCAGTCCTTAAGAGCAACAGTTTGAGTTACAGTCATAGTTTATGTCATCAAATGCAAAATAAATCTTAGTAATCACAGACTTTTAGAAGGGATATTAGGGGATATGCAATCTTCCCACTCTTCCAGAGTGGACAATAAAGTTACGCTTTCCATTCTCCCTGCCCCAGGACAACTATTAAGCATATCGGCTTACGTTGCGGGCCTTAGCAAGAGGCATGGTGTGGCAATTGGTGAACAATTACGACTTGATTTCTGCATATGCACAGAATTGTGCAAGTGAACAGCCAAGTTATTTCATACTCAGTTTAGAATTATATATGACTTTTTGGTCAGGAGACATGAATTTGATTATTCATTAATTCATTACCTTCTGAAAGTCTTTAGCAATGTCTTTATCATAGTAAAACAATCTAGTATTGTTTTTAAATCCACTCCAGTCCTATCTCAAATTCATCTTTTCTGGATCTGTGAAAAAAGATTGAGAGGAAATCAAACATCCATCACAGAAGGTTGTCATTGTTCTTTTCTTTTATATTACCTTTTCTGCCTCTTCTAAACATTTGTTTCCTATCCCCAATGGGGCTTTCAAAAGCCACTCTGTACTCCCAGGTTCCTTATGTCTCTTTGTCGTACATTACTTTATTTCAGATTTGTTACTCATTTATTCCTCTTTAACTTTTCAATAAATAATGTCTTAATTTAGGCTACCCGGAAGCAGACCTTGAGATAAAGTTTGAGTAACAATATATTTGGGAAGTGATTCCAGAAATCGTCAACCTGGAAGTGAGGAAGAATGACAAGGAAGAGGAAGAAGTCAACATAGCGGGACAAATGGAGCTCATCCAGCTGGAAAACTCCAGGAGACAATGAACTCTCCTTGAAGTTATGCCAGTCAAGGTGGAGGAAGCTGGTGTATTTATCCATTCACTGCCATAAGTCACTAGCTCTAAAGGCAATATCTCTGTAATACTTTTGGCTTGTTTTGGTTGAAAACAAGTGTGTTCCTGTAGCAAAAAAAAATTAAAAGGCCCCTCAGGCAGAGAATTTAGATGTTTTGTCAGCAAAACCTTCCTTGTGAATATGTAAGTGTAGAGTGCATATGGACGGGCAACAGCATCTGCTACAATATCTATTCAGTACTTACTGATTGTATGGGGTATAGAAAACTTTCAAATTGTTTAGGTAATAAACGGCAAACAAAACACAAGTATTAAAGTGTTAATTGACAATATTAAAATACTATAAAAATTTTCTTACAGAAGTCATGTATCAATGTAAAAGAATAAGTACAGAAAATCACTTAAGTTAAAAAAAAACTAGAACAATTCTAGGTGGGAAACTTAAGTAATAAAAATAATAAAATGCCAGCTAAAATCTGAATAAAGTATTGCATTTAGATAGAGCAGGGTTTCTCAAGCTCCACAACGTCGTCATACGGGTTGAATAACACTTTGTAGTGGGAGATATCCAGCGTCTGATAGGATAATTAGCAGCATCCAGCATTTACCAACTCTTTATTCTAAACTAAGTTTGCAGAAAATATCTTGAATTTGGTTATAAGCCATGAGTATGTGAAATATTAAACAACAATATAGGATGGATTTTTGAGCAACCTGTGATCTCTTACAAAAATAAGTGACTCTGCAAACTCATATAATTTGGGCATGGATTAGGCATGGATTGGGAATGATTGGGCATGGATGAGATTTGTGTTTGTGGGGTCATCTTAGCTTAGAATGATTTGCACTTAAATATATTTTGAATCATTCCATTAGACTATCTGTTTAAACAGGATAAATTATTTGCCTTTTTTTCTATATTGGAAGATAACACCATCACTTCTGTAGTTCAGTGTGTATAAGTTTGTGGCTTGAAGGATTTAGTACTAAGTTTAGCTCACTTAGGAAAAATATTCCACAAGGAAGAAAACATACTAAAATCCCATTCATAATGAAATTTGCATTTTGGATATTTTATTTTTATTTGCTAGCACATTACTTGCTATAGATATTTGTACCAGAAATTGTTATAATTATAATGTGAAGGATAATTCTGCTTCAATATAATTTATTCGAGGGATCTATTTAAAGAAAAACTGTGCTTAAAAA
>RJWJ010034924.1:0-16952 GCA_004363605.1 Indri indri | reverse complement strand
TAGTGTATCTATATTGGTTGAAATAGGAAATCTCAAAATATTAACCCCGTTCCTTAATATCAATGTGAAATACTAAGGGGGTAGGTTCCAATATGTTTTCCAATATGTTTTCTGGGGGAGAACATAAGCATTTTTGGGCTAGATATCCTAAAAAGATCAAATGAAAAGCATGTGAAGCATACAGTAGGCTGAATAATGGCCCTCTAAGGATGTCAGGGTCCTAATCTCCCGACCCTGTGAACATGGCACTTTACAGGGCAAAAGGGACTTCGCAGATGTGATTCAGTTAAAGTGGGGAGATTATCTGGGATTATCTGGGTGGGTCCAAGAGAATCTCAAGGGTCCTTATAAGAGGGAGGCAGGAGGGCCAGAGTCAGAGGAGGTTCTGTGCCAATGGAAGCTGTGGGAGACAAGGAGTTGTGACAACAGAAGCCGAGGGCAGAGCGACGTGGGGCCTCGAGGCAAGGAGCACGAGCCGCCTCCAGACACTGGAGAAGGCGCAGAAACGCGCTCTGCCCTGCAGCCCCCAGAAGTCACGCATCCTGGCCACCTACTCTAGACTTCTGACCTCCCGAACTGTAAGAAAATAAGTTTGTGATGTTTTAAGTCACTAAGTTTGTGGCAATGTGTATAGAAGCAACAGGAAACTAATACAAAGTATTAAAATAAGAGGATAGCATCTCTATTACCTGTTCCCACTGCCTCTTTAGACTTCATGAGCCCAGTGGTGTATAATACATGTTAGAAAATCTATTTATATTTTTATTAGACTCATTTCTGGAAGTTTAGGGCTTAAAGGTATCTTAAAGTTCTTACTAATCAAATACCTTCTAATGCTTGATTTTCTCCAACCTGGTACACCCGCTGATGACAGAAAATCCAAAAATGCCTGAGTAACTGTATGAAAAATATTTTTTTCTCTTTGACTTTCCCATTGATTTTAGTTCCACATTCTAAGACTATGCCGAACAAGGCTTATGCATATTTCAACAGTTTATTTCAGCAAAATGTTGGAAGACCACTTGCTACTGTGACCTTCCTTTTTGTAATAGAGAAATTCTTCTCCTCTACAGCGTCACAGAAAATACTGTGGTTTTCTGGATCAATGCCATTCTTCATTTTCCTCCAGTTTTGTTTACATATGGAGGTGCAGCATATTCAGGAATTCCCCAGTCCCTGGAAATGAGTCATGACTGTTCCAAGCTGGTCACGGTAGCTCTATTCCCTGGTATCACAGATTATTCTAGGATACGTATGTGGTCGGTTCTGACAATTGCACACGTTGGGTATTCTGCTATTTTATCCCTATAAAAAATAAAGGCCCCCAAAGAGAAAGTTTTGTCCCACTTTGGACATGGCTGTGTGAAGTGACAATACAGCAGCCATCTTGCAACCATGAGGGGCCAGCCCACAGCACCAAAGGCGAAAAGCTGGGAATAATGAAGCACAATGACAGAAGGGTTCTTGGTGACATCACTGAACAACCGAGCCCATTCTTGAACTATCAACTTCTAGACTTCTTGTCTTTTGAGATAATAAAATACCAGTATTGTCTTAGTCAGCTCGGGCTGCTATAACAAAATACCATAGGCCCAGTGGCTTAAGCAATAGAAATTTATTTTCTCATAGTTTTGGAGGCTGAGAGCTCAAGATCAGGGTGCTGGCATGATCAGGGTCTGGTGTGGGCCCTCTTCCTGGCTTGCAGCCTTCTAGCTGGGTCCTCACAAGGCAAACACGGAGAGCTCCAGTCTCTTCCTCTTCTCATGGGGACATTAATCCCATCATGGGGACTCTACCCTCATGATCTCATCTAAACCTAATTACCTCTCAAAGACCCCCAACTCCAAATACCAACACATTGTGGGGTTAGGGCTTCAACATATGAATTTTGGGGGAACACAAACATTCAGTCCATTACAATTCTTCAAGCCACTTTTAATTAAGCGTTCTCTGACTGTCAGCCAAAAGAATCCTCCTAACTCCTATATTTCTACCCCAGTTCCTTTAATAGTCTTCATATAAATTATGTGCAAAACTTTACACAGCTCTGGATAATTTATGTTTTCTTCTTACATGTATCTACATCTCTTTCAAGAGTGAGGTCATAAGTGGAAGGCCTTGGTCCAGGGTTAGTCTGACAACACAAGAGAATTAAATTATGTCATCATCCATTTTAGATTTTATAGTTCTATTCAGATTATATTTTCACAATTTTTTTTAATAGCCTCAGCTCTTAGATAACTCCAAATATGTTCACCATTGATTCTCTAGCATTTGCTAGGCTACAACTTTTCTGTCCCACAATTACCCAGCTGATTCTTGGGACCCAAATGTAGGATATTAGTCCTGTTGATCTTAGGCCTATTTGATCTTTTTCAGATTCATCCTATTTTATAGTATGTTTGAATATGCTTAGATTTTGATTTAAATTGCTCTAAATATGCAATTTCCCCATCAGCCTCACCTCAGATGATTCACAGATATGATGAACGAGAACTTTTTGGTTTTTTAAAATAAAGCCATTGTGGAAGACAGATCTTTGTGTTACTCCTTGAGAATTCTTCCTTCAAGTTCATATGGTCCAATCATTCAACTGGTCACAAATTTAAATAACTAAAGAAAAATTTCCATTAGACTAATTACTTTTAAAGCGGAGATGAGAATTTACTCATCTGTGCCAGGTGTTGGGAATCAGAGCACCTCGTTTCTGGTAAGGGCCAACAGAATGTTTAATGCATTGGTCCTCAATGCATATTGGTCCTCTGGCTGCATATCAGCACACCCAACGAAGTCTTTATAAAATACCAGTGTATCACCCAGCCCAACTGAATCAGAAACTAATTATTAGGTCCAGACACTGATATTTTCAAAAAGCTCTTCAGTTAATTTTAGTGTATGGCTTTAGTTTCAAACCAGGGATTTACTGAATAAATATCGCGTGAATCTGGCTCAAATTCTTTTATCATTTCCATGAGGTAACCATGCACTAGATATACTTTGTCATTTTTCCTTCATCATATTGTTTTATTTATAATACATGTAAATGTTTGTTTCTCCTGTTACACGGTTAAGTTACTTAGGAACTTACCATAGTTTGTTTTCTGTAACAGAGAGTACAGCGTCTTCCATATAGTGGCCACTCAACACAGGCATGTACAGAACTAAAGAATGATATTTACGAGCAAGGATTGGAAGTGATTTGCCTGTTCTTGGAAAAGATCACCTGAATGCTATACTTTTTAACTATAGATTTTCATAATAATATGGTATTTTTGGAATTTGTTTCCTTATTGGTTTTTTGGATGCCTCCTCTCCCGTTTTTTTTTTTGTTTTTTGTTTTTTTGTTTTTTTGTTTTTTGCTTAGTGGTTTGATAGCTTTTCCAGAGAGATCAGAGAGATTAGTCAGTGTTTGGCAGAGGGAGTTTTGAAGATAGAGAATTTCACCATGTGTTTGCCATATGTATGTCTGGTGTTTATACAGTGTGTATTCTGTTTAAGAGTACAGATTATACACTTATATGAATCCTTCTTGGCCACAGCAATTGTACATATCAGTGTATTTGAAGGGGCACAGGAAGGTAAGAAATGCTATAGGAATGTATCAGAATGCTGCAGTGACTTAGAGTAGGATAAGTCTAGAGTAAATGTTGTTTCCAACAATTGAGTCATCATAGTTGATGACCTGCTTCCTTTCTGTATTTTGTTGTTATTGACCAGAACATCTTCTGATTACGATGCTTAGATGCTCTGGAATAGATAACATCACCAGAAAATGTGGAGTAAAGAAACTTCCGTATAATCGTGACAACTGACAATTGTCCTTATGTCAGTACCAAATGAGTTCTCTACTTAAAGGGCTTACTTTGGTGCCCATTAAGGAATGTGATGTCATCAAGTTTGATTTCTTGGATTTATATACTGAGAGATTTTTATTTTGCCATAAAAGCCCAGAATAATAATGTTGGAAGGCACCTTTTACCTTCTCTGATCCTCGTTTTCCTCATTAACATGAAGGAATTCAACCAGATTCGGCAACTTGTCCAAAGTCATACACTTGCTTAAAAGCAGTGTCACAATTAAATCCAGTTAGATTTTCTTTCCACCTACATTATCTGGTTTGCTTTTGGGAAAGAGAACAGACCCCAAAAGGATGCATATCAGGCTATGTTTGGTTTATGAAACCCTCTTATGATGCCATATTAAGATATCTCTCTCTTCCTACTTTACCCAGTTTGACACTTAATTAACTTATAAGATTGTTGAATATATCCTTCTCCCCAGCACCAAAATTCATACTCTACAAATGAATTTACTCGCATTGACAGGGCTTTGCTTCTTCTATTGCCGGGCTGACTATACACATCAACACTAAAATTTTAGTGGTTTCTTGAATGGCATGTTTTGGGATCATGGGTTGGAGCTAAAATCATCACAATCTTCGTTCAGAGTTTCATTAGACACAATACGAAGCAACTTTTTAAAAATCACTATCAAGATGATTTTTGAGCTCTCAACAATCATAGTAAGAAAAGTCATAATTATTCAGTATAAAACGTATGTATTAAATGAAATTTTCATGCCTTTTTCAAATGATGTAATATTAAACAGAAGTAAGGTGGTGAAACATCTGATTTGAGTGGAGGGTATATTCTTCTTTGAGGCAGCATGATGCAGAGGAGAGACCAAGGAATTTGAAGTAGGACAGGACTTTAGGAATTAAACCCTGATGCTGCCGTTCTCCAGCAGTATAACATTGAGATCATTGCTTGACTTTTCTAAACTTCACTTTCCTCATCTGTGAATTGAAGATAATAATACCAGGATTATTTTTTAAAATTAAAAGACTATGTGAAAAAGTACTACGCATATAAAAGTCACTCAATTAATGTTTCCTGAGAAAGTTGGTAGATTCATACTGACCACAACCAACTTCTAGGACCTCAGCTAACACCAAGTTCTGGTAAGATTCCATGTGGGTTCTGTGAATGCCTAATTATATTCATTAGGCCCCAGGATTGGTGTTCTCAGCAAAACAATGGCTTTTTTTTTGCCCACGGAAAAGTTCAAAGAACAAGTTGTTCTAATTTCAACTCACACATTTCTCAGAAACGACAGCTTCTCTCACACCGTGAAGAATAACATTGTGACTTCACCACAGCCACGCAAAGAATTATGTGTAAATCTTCTAAAATGGGTGCAACTATTGATGCCTTTTGGGGATAAAATAAGAAAAAGGCCATTGGTAGTTAATGGCCAAAATGAGGATTAAGTGAAGGACAGCATGCATCAAGTACCTCTTTCATCTTTGCTACCCACATCCAACTTGCTATAAGTAAGTTTTAATCTTTGGGGCCCACAGTCTATGGAGAATGAATAATGCAATATTACTAACATATTAAATGGTTCATAATCTATAGTCATGGCAGAGATCTTAGATTGCCACGTTTGCTTTAAATCAAGGTCAGCTCCCTATGTGTTCCACCTATTTCTGGAACTATGTGTTCTTCTGTCAGCATCTCAGCAGACAGAAATTGAAGAATTGCTAACTCAATAGAGATCACATAGAGGATTCTTGCCAGAACAAGCTTCTCTGACAGAGAAGAGGCAGAGGAAAGATTAGCAAATGCTCTCCAAGGCCTAGCCCTCTTTCCATGAAACTAGGCCAACTACAAATGTATTCTCTATTAAAGAAGGGAGAAAAGAATGCATCTACTTAAAAATTAAATGGCATTCTCACAGTAACACCTGACTCAGTCAATATGTTCAGTAACTGTTTATGATGGAGTTACTTGAAGGTTCACAGAGGGAGACAGCCTGCATTCCCTCAACTGTTGGCTTAGTATACAAGAGGATATACATCAGCCCCAGGGCCTGTCTATGCTGGTTAAGAGCCAGAATTCTAGGAAAGTCCAAGCCATGGACAAGAATTTCAGTTACTGTACACAAGTGAGGAAATTCTTAGTTCCCTTTTCTGCCCTCACCTTTTTGGAGGGGCTATGAAGAATAAAATAAACATATATTACTAAAAGAGCCATATGCCAAAGATTTATGTTTCTAGCCAAGAATGGGTGACAAGACCCAGGTTTACCCTCCTGCCTGAAACAACCAAAAAATGAACAAGATACATGACACAACAGCTTCCCACTGGAAAAGTTTCCAGGCCAAGGTACTAGAGGGGAAATCCAGCTAGTGCGTGGGAGAATTCCTGAGTTGCAGAGCTGCTAGTCTGCCACAACTGAAGAAACTTGAGGCCATAGGACAGAGCACAAGAGAGGAGAAAATTATGTAGAAAAATAACCGCAGAGAGCTGCAGAGAGTTTCCCTCAAATATTCAGTGGAATACTAATAAAAACATGTGTTTCGGAAAATTACTCAAGTCTGGGGAAAAAACCACCTGATGTGATTAGAAATAACAGCACATGGCACTCACGCAGAGCCAGAAATAGTGCTTATTTCAATATACAGATTGGAAACCTACTAATTCACAAGGCATTGAGGGGTCTACCCTCAGTAATGGAGCGTAATTAGCCCTATATTCAACATCGCTCTGGTTCAGTCTTATAAATCTTAAAATCAACACAGAAAGGATCACAATGATTCCAAGAAAATTAAATGCATTTTAGAGCAAAGCATAATAATTTTATAGGAATACAAAAATATCTAGGATGCAAAAATATGCAGGTAAAATGTTCAACATCTGGATTCCAATAAAAATTTGCCAGGCATGCAAAGAAGCAGAAAAATAAAAAAGATATAAAATATTGAGAGAGAAACCAATCAATCAAAACCAACCCAGAACACACATGTTAGATTTAGCAGAAAAGAATATTAAAACAGTTATTATAATTATATTCTATATGTTCAAAAAGTTAAGTAGATAAATACCCATATCTAATTTCTAGATCAAAAACTTCAATATGTGAGATGAAAAACAAACAGGATAAGATTAATGGTTTCTTGGACATTGCAGAAGAAAATATTAAAACACTTAAAGACACAGTAATAGAAATTATCAAAATTGAAACACAAAGAGAAAAGAGAATAATAAAAAAATAACAACAGAGCATCATTCAGCTGTAGACAACTTCAGGCAGCCTAATATATGTATAATTAAAGTCCCCCAAGGAGATAAAAGAGGGGGGTGAATGGGCAAGCAAAAAAATAATTAAAGAAACTATGGCTAAAGTTTTTAAATTTTTATGAGAATTATAGACTAACATATCTGAGAAGGCTGGGCACGGTGGCCCACACCTGTAATCCTAGCACCCTGGGAGGCCAAGGCAGGAGGATTGCTTGAGCTCAGTAGTTCAATACCAGCCTGAGCAAGAGTGAGACCCCATCTCTACTAAAAATAGAGAAATTAGCTGGATTTCATGGTGTGTGCCTGTAGTTCCAGCTACTCGGGAGGCTGAGGCAAGAGGATTGCTTGAACCCAGGAGTTTGAGGCTGCTGTGAGCTATGATGATGCCACTACACTCTACCCAGGGTGAAAGAGTAAGACTATGTCTCAAAAAAAAAAAAAAAATCCAAAAAGCTTAATGAATGCCAAGCACAAGAAACATTAATAAAACTACATCAAGACAGACCATAACCAAATAGCATAAAACCAGTGACAAAGAGAAAAATCTTAAAAGGATCCAGGATGGGGGAAAAGAAGTTACATACAGAGTAACAAACATAAGCACGATGGCAGATTGCTCATTGGAAACAGTGTCAGTGAGATGACAGCAAAGCAATGTCTTGAAGGAAGGAAGGAAAGAAAGAAGGGGGTGGGAGAGAGAAAGTGGGATGGAGAGAGAGAGAGGAGAGGAGAAAGAAAAGAAAGAAACCCTTCAACCTAGAATTGTATGACCAGCACAATTTTCATTAAAAAATAATGGCAAAGCAAACATTTTTTAGCCATAAGAAAGATGAAAGAATTTGCCACAAGCAGACTACTACTGTAAGATATTTTAAAGGAAGGACTTTAGACAGAAGGAATATGATAGGCATTGGAAATATGGGATTTACACAAAGGAACGAAGAACACTGGAAATGGTAACTACATGGGTTAATAGAAAACACTTTATTATTATTTAAATATATTTAAAAGATAATTTCAAACTGTTTAAACAAAATAACAATACAATGTATAGTTTATAATTAATGTAAAATTAAAATATATAACCACAACAGTGCAAAAGTAAAAGAGAATGGAAGTATTTAGTTATGAGGTTCTTATACTACAGGTGAAGCGTTGCTGTGTCACTCGAAGGTAGACTGTGATACATTAACAATGTATACTCTAAATCCTGTAAAAGCCACTAAAATAAAAAAAATAAGTGATAGCTAAGAAGCCAACAAAAGAGATAAAATAATTTTTTAAAAATTCAGAAGGAGACAGATAAAAGGGGGAAAGGGAACAAAGAACAGATAGGATGAAGAGGAAGCAAATAGCAAGATATTATGTTAAACTCATCCATATAATTAAACACATTAAATATAAATGGTCTAAATACCCAAATTAAAAGGTAAAGATTGTCAGTCTGGATATTATTTGCTGCCTAAAAGAAACACAATTCAAATATAAAATCACAAATAGTATAAAAGTAAAGGAGAGAAAAATATATACCATGCTAACGCTAATAAAATAAGAGGGAGTGGTCATATTAATAACAAGCAAAGCAGATTATCAGAGCAAATAATATTACCGGGGACAAAGAATTTTATTTCATAATGATAAAGGAGTTAATTCATCAAGATGACATAATATTCCTAAATGTTTATGCATCTAGTAGCTGAGCTACAAAGAAAGTGAGGCAAAAACTGATACAACTGTAAAAAGAAATATAAAAATTCACAGTTATTTTGATACCACTCTCTTGATAATTTATACAAAACATGTACAAAAACCCAGTAAGGATGTAAATTTGAACAACCCCATACACAAATTTATCTAATTGACATTCATAGAACACTTTACTCAGGAGAATACACGCATTTTCTAGTACGCAGGAAACATTTATCAACATAGACTATGTTCTGGGCTATAAAACAAGTCTCAAAAAATGTAAAATAATTGAATTCATACAAAGTATGCTCTCTGGGCAAAAGGAAGTTAAATTACGAATCAATCACAGAAATAGTGTGTACATTCTAAAAATCATATGGAACTGCAGAGTATTTAGAACTGCTAAGACAACTTTGTGAAAGAAAAGCAAAGATTGAGGACTAATACTGCCTGATTTTAAGAGTTATTATATAGCTACAGTAATTAAAACAGTGGTATTGTTGTAAAAATAGACACCTACATCAACAAAACGTTATAGAGAGCTGAGAAATAGATCCACAGGTATATGCATAACTAATTTTCCACACAGGTACAAAAGTGATTCAGTGGAAAAAGGAATGTCTTTTCAACAAACAGTGCTGAAACAACTGGATATCCATATGCAAATAAATAAATAATAAAATAAGAAAGAAAGAAAAAGTCAAAAAGAACACCGATTCATATTTCATACCATATACAAAAAATTAATTAAAAATGGATCCTAAACCAAGATGTGAGACCTAAACCTATAAAATTATAGAAGAAAGCATAGAAGGAAATTTTTTTTGCCTTGGGTCAGCAAAGATTTTTTAGATATTACACCAAAAGCATGATCCATAAAATAAAAAGTTTACATATTAGATTTCATCAAAATTAAAAAGTTCTGCTCTGTGAAAGACATCATTCAGAGAATGCAAAAAACAAGCCACACAGTGGAAAAAATGTTTGATGAATATTTGGAAATCATACATTTGATGGACTTGTGTCTGAAATACATGAAGAACTTTCAAAACGTAAAAAGGAAACAAAAGCCCAGTTATAAGATAGGCAAAAGATATGAACAGATCTAACCCCAAGGAAGACAGAGAGCTGGCAAATAATCACAGGAAATGTCATTAGTCTTTTGGGAAATGTAAATTAAAATCACAATGAGACAGCATTAGATGTCTATCAGAATGGCTAACATTATAGATGGGTCATATTAAATGTTAGCAACAATGTGAAAGAACCAGAACTCTCACACATTGCTGGTGGAATGTAAAACAGTATAATCACTTTGGAAAAGTTAGGCACTTTCCTTAAAAAGTTAAGCATAAACTATAATATTACAAGCCATTTCTAGGTATTTCCCTAAGAAAAATAAAAGCATATGTTCATAGCAGCCTTATTGGTAGTAGACAAAAACTAAAAACAACCCAAATGTCCATTAACAAGTGAATAAACTATGGTATCTACATACAACAGAATACTGCTCAATAACAAGAAATGAATTGTAGATACATGCAACATGGATGAATCTTAAAATAATTATAATTAAAATAATTATACTAAGTGAAAGAAGCTGGGCAAAAAAGAGTATACACACACATATATATATATGTGTGTGTGTGTGTGTGTGTGTGTGTGTGTAGATAGATACAGTATAAATCCATTTATTTAAAATTCTAGAAAATAAAAACTATTGTGTATGGTGGTAGATATATGTTCATATATCTGGATATATATTCATTATATGACGATAGTTTCATGGGTATATACATATGTCAAAACTTATCAAATTGTACACTTTAAATATATGCAGTTAATTTTGTGTCAATTAGAAAAAAAGCCCTTAAAACAAAACCAAAAAAATCCCACAAACACACATGCCTCTTTATCTCAAAGGATAAATGCCCAAACACCACAACAGTATTATCAAGTTATATTTCTACAGTGCTTTTCATCATATAAAGCACACAGAAGCTCACAAAATTTTCATATAGTTTAATCTTTACAATAAATCAATGAGATTATGTACATCTAGTTTCCAAATCCTTCCCTCATTTTAAAGCTTACAAATACACACAAACTTAGAAATCAGGTATCTCCTGAGACATATCTTTAAAATAAGGATGTAACAGACCATGCATGGTGGCTCATGCCTATAATCCCAGCACTCTGGGAGGTGGGAGGATCACTTGAGGCCAGGAGTTTGAGACTAGCCTGGGCAACATAGCAAGACCCCAATTGTACAAAAAAATAAGAAAAATTAGCCAGGCATGGTGGTGCACGCCTGTAATCCCAGCTGTTTGGGAGATTGAGTTAGGGGATTGCTTGAGCCCAAGAGTTCAAGGTTACAGTGAGCTACAATTGCACTACTACACTCCAGCCTGGGTGACAGTGTGAGATACTGTTCCTAAAAAAATACAAATAGTGATGAAAAAAAAGCATAATAGATCAAAGCAAAGGTATGTATAATGTCAATTCAGAGTCTGAAATGTTTTCAGGTAGCAACACCTGGTTGCAATTTAAAATCATCAACTTGATTGAATTTAATAAGGAAAGAATATGCCAAATCCTTTATGAAGGGATTTTGCCACCAAAAGAAGCCTAAACAAATGAGCATCATTGATCTAGCTTTGTCAGTGACCACTAAGGGCTATCCAGAAGAGAAAGTGCCCAAGAGCATGACCTATCCAATCTTTGTGGCATATGTATCCTTGCTATGAGATTGGGTTCTTAAGTCTGATTGTGTTGTACCTAAATACCTAAAATCAGATAATTAAATGTCCCACATATATTTATTCAGAAAGTACCCTTCTAACAGTAATCTAGTTTCCCCCGGACCCTGCCTTTGGAGATAGTGTGTGGGTCAGAGGATTCCAACGCCCATTGGTAGTTACATTTTTCATTTTAAATCAAGTCTAGGTCTTCAGGAGATACACCTTAGTCCCTGTGTGCACGGCTAGTAGCCTCCCTGGAAAGAATGAGTCATTGTCTTTGAGCTGACAAATCACGTTGCTGAGCCCGCACGATGGAGATTGAGAGCAAGACTTTGTCATACCTGTAACATTACAGCTCGGTGGGGACCTTGCTGTGGCCTTGCTGTGGCTGTCAGCCTTTTCTATAAAAAATGGTTTTGGCTATTTTCCTCTTCTTTTAGTACTTCTACAATTAGGCATTGCTATAGCCATTTTCCCAGATGACAAAACTGAGGCTCAGTGATGTTGTATTCATCTTTCCTGCTCAAGGTTACCAAACTGGTAAACAACAAACCTTAGGATCCTGCCCAGGACTTCCGACTCCAAGTCCAAATCTCTCTCTGTTTCTTCCTGGAAATAAAATGTGGTCAGTACCCAGAGATGTGGTTTGGTGATATGTGCAAGGCCTCTGTAGGTGCCACTAGAAGGCCAGAGGGTGGTCACTGGGTGATGAAGATGGAGCAGGGAGAAATATTTCTTAAAATGCATCTACCGCATGAAATGAAGATATTAATATTTGAGCCTTGAGGTGTCAGCCAAAATCCTGCTTTTCTAACTCAGCGTAAACGTCCATTGCCAAGAGCTTCACGGCATTTATTGACCTATTCAGAGTCAATAGATCTCTGCTCTGACCCAGGGACAACATCTGTGCACGTGTGTGTTCCGTCTGTTCCATGTAGGGTGTGATGAGGTGAGCAGACATGATTCTCTTTAGACATTGTTGGTAACTTGAAACGATTTTGTTTCAGCAGCAGACGTGGAGCTAGAATCTGGCTGGGAATTACTCTGTGCCTCACCAGCATGGTTAAGTCTCAGGGCAGGGATTCTCAGGCTTAGTTCGGCAGCTAGTTCTGTTATCGTGCATTGCCCATGACGAGATGTCTTGGAAGGCCTGCAGAGCCCAGCTCAGGCATTCAGGAGATTTCAGCCTGGATGGCTCATACGTGAGAAAGGGGGAGGCATTTTTTTCATTGTGTTATAGCTAAAATAATTAAGAATGACAGAGCTAATCTGTTGTCTGGATCAGTTGGCTGTTGGTTATTTCTACACACTCAAGGATGACGGCCTCCCCTCCGACTGTCTTCTTCCCAAATGAAAGAGTCAGCATTCGCCTCTGTCACTAAATAAAATGCTCTGTACAGATCTACAATCGACCCACTGTCCATTGGGGGGTGAGGGGCTTGTACTCTGTAAGGAAGTGAGAACTAGAATTTCAAAGTCTTTAGAATAAGGGAACAATCAACCCTCAAAATGATTAGCATTTACAGTTGGATTAAGGGTCTAAATTCCTTGAGGGCAGGAACTGTATGCTTTTCATTTTGTATATTAGAACAGTACCTGGTTCATAGTAAGTGCTCAATAAAGATTTTTAGTACTTCACTGAAGCATGATTTCAAAAGGGAAGCCAAAGCAGAATTCGAGGTTGTAATAATTTTGTTTCATGAATTTGTTGCAACACTCAGTCTCACATCTCTGCTATTCGGTGTCTATGGGGCTGTTGAATTTACAATGGTAAGCCAGTTCTTGGTAGCTATATTTATTTATGCATATTTATTTGTATATTTTATTTCTATATTTACACATTTATATATTTAAATATATTTTTATTTATATAAATACATTTATATGTTAATTTATACACATTGATTTATATAGGATTTATAAAGCAATAAAGGAAACAGCACAAATGAAAGAAGAAATATGTCCTGGGAGGATCATTTATGGTCGAAATTAATTTCTGACTTATCCATAGGCCTGGAAGATTATGCAACAATTCCTAACTAGCTGAATTGGTTTTGTCTTTAAGACCATACCAATGGGTCTCTAGACATTGGCTTTATTTCAAAACTTTGTAAAATATACAAATAAAACATAAACCCCTAGTCTTCTTAACCATTTGGCTTAGATACTGCATATATTATCTGACTTTTATTTTTATCAGAGACTTGTCCTTATATTTATACCATTTTCATAATATTTTAGCATTGTGGTTAAATTGATGCCTTTTTTATAATAAAGATTACCAGGAAAGTTGTGTTATCTTACCATTCATGTTCTAATGTCTTTGTGTACTTGAACTGATTATTACCATCAGTTATAATCATGTATGTGCTGTAATCAGTGGTCCTCAACCTTCCTGGCACCATGCAACTGGTTTCATGGAAAACAATTTTTCCGCAGACAGCGGTATGGGGGTGGCTGGGTGATGGAACTCTGCAGCCTGGTCCCTAACAGGCTACAAACTGGAACTGGCCCCTGGCATGGGGGTTGGGCACCATAGGCCTATGTAATTAAATTACATATGGGGTCTATACAACCCTAATATTTTGTCATATTTCGAAGTGCTTACAAATTATTAAGTCACTTGTGATGCTTTAAATAATGATCATATTAAAATATACATCAATGATACATATGTGCACAGGTACATATAATAGATATATATGCATATATTTGATATTTACTTTGAAAAAATTAATCTGGAAGAATTAATGATTTGAGAATTGATATGAAACTTTGAATATGGGATTCCACGGACATAGAATAATTTATAAACAATAAAGTAGCTTACAAAACAGCAACTTATTTTTCTAGGACTTCAGAGACAGAAAAGGCAAACTTATTATATTTTTGATTCTGTGCTTGGTAGTAGCCAATAGCATTGAATACTCAAGTTTGCCAGAAAGTAAAGAACATGCATCAGGTGTTTTTGTACATATACTGTCACCTGGAAACACAAATAATCTCTAAAAATAATGTGCTGAAGGCTTTTATTTAACCATTTTTCTCTGCATTAATCCACCAATCAATACATTTATCAAACACCAACTACGTGGAAACTATTATGTGAATCAAAACACAAAGAAATAAAAGGCACGTTATCTGTCCCTACAGAGCTTATGGTTTATTTGGGGAAATATGTTTATGAAGCACTTTTTTTGTTTTGCACTTCCCTGTAGAAGGTCTGGTGGAGGGTGTTATGATAGCTATAAACAAGATTAAAACACAGGCCTCAACACGAGGATTATTGTTTAGTAGGAGGGATAAAACAAGCATATAAACACATGCAATGATACGGCAGAGTATGAAATATATTATAAAAGAGACTAAAAGTATTACGGAATCTGAAAGTCAAAGAGTGCGCGTGACACATCTGGGGTTTCATTGAGCAGGCAGCCTTTCGAATGAAATTTGACAGACATAAAATACCAATTGCTTTCTAGTCACCTTTGATATTTCTAAGACACCAGAGAGAGTTTGACACCTTCCCCGTGTCTCTTAGCAGTTATAATTCCAGATGGCTCAGGAGAGAAGTCACGATAGAATGTAATGTGTGTGTGTGTGTGTGTGTGTGTGTGTGTAGAAATGTGGCCCTACAGGGTATCTATGGATGACACCTACTTCTGCAAACTCTTTCATGCCCATCACTTTAAATGACCACATACATATTACATTAATAACCATCTGACCTGCCCTGTTTCTTGAGCCCAGATCTATTCTCTGAGCTCCTAGCCCTACAAAGCCAACTGCCTATGCCTATTTAACATATTTCTTTGGATATTTTTAAAGACATCTTGAATTCAATATGTCTATAGCTAAACTCTTGCTCTCCGCCCTTCCCTCCACCCCAATCCTGATGGTAGGAGTCATTAGTGCTGGTTCTGGATCCCTTCTTTCTGGTAAGATTCTACTTCTCCATGTCCTTGAAGTTCGGTGTGGTGAAATGACTTGCTTTGGTCAAGGAGATATGAGCAGAAGTGATATGCGTTACTTCCAAGTATAATCCTTTAAGAGCTGCTATGAAATTTGTCATGTTCTATTCACAATCCCCCCCACCCCCAGATCAGTTTCTGATTTTGTGAAGTGTTCCGTGAAAACATCTTCTCTTTGCACGTCCTCTGTTAAAGTGTTTACATTGAACTGTAGCCCACAGCAAATATTAAAATACTAGAAAACACCCGTGAATAATTTGTCGGAAAGTATTTGAATAACATCACTTCAGATCTCCTAGAAAGCTCAATAATGCTACTCAGAATTATGTGTCAAAACTGCCCATCTAAGGACGTTGTATCCAAAACTTTTTTTTTTGGAGCATCACTCATAAGATTTGTATAAAGCATACCATGTGCATATATTTATTAATCATTTTTATTTGTAAGAACAACTCATCCTTGTCAGCTGACAGGGCAACAGACACATACTTAGGATGTGACAAGAAGCACAAGTGAGCTGACTGGTTGGTCTGTGACCACTTCTCTCCTGCTCCTGTCCCAGTTTCTAAAAACACTGACCTTCACCTTCCACTGTGCATGCATCAGCATTTGCTGCTCTGACTTGTCACCTGATGTCGGCGGATTCCATCAAACTAGCAGTCTCTATACTGGTCATTGAGCTTAATTTTCTCAGGAGGATTATGTTATTTTTTCCTGTTTTTCTGAGATTTTGGCTAATTTTTCTTAGGACTCCGAATAACAGAGAAAAACAGAAAGCAAATCTTACATGGAAATACTAATTCTTGCAAAACTCTCCCTTCTATCTAGTCTGGCTCTCCTTCAACTCTGAATCACATCATATTCAGAGTTGTTGTCTAAAAATACAAGCCTGATGAGGCCTTTCCCTTCTTTAAATGTCTTTAATGGCTTCCCCATTGCTCTTAGGATAAAGACTAAATTCTTAAAATGGAGAAGGTAACTGCAAACCTCTCTGCTCTCTTATCTCACTATTCTCCCTCTCAGCTTCTGCATTCCACTTGAGATACACAGGTCCCCTTTACGTTCCATGGTCTTCCTCCCACAGGGCCTTTGCACATACTGTTCCCTGCATCTGAAAATCTTCACCACAACTTATCCTTCTCATCTCAGCTCAAATGACATTTCTTTAATTGGTTTGCCTACCTCAAGTCTATGTCAGGTTTCTTTGAGTATTCTCTGTCTTCTTCCCTGCAAAACACTTAGCTCAATTCATAATTATACAACAATATGTGTGGGCTTATCTGATTAATGTCTGTCTCTGTATTTTATAAGTTATATGGAAGCAAAACTATGTCCCTTTTTGCTCACTAATGTATCTCTGATATCTAACAGTATGCATAGCATGCAGTAGGCATTTAAATACATGTGTTGACTGTTAAATAAATAAAAGCATGGTTAACAGGAAGAAGCAGGACATGATACATATAAAAT